>CABHPQ010137079.1:0-10569 GCA_902168405.1 Peromyscus aztecus
TAATGCCTCACCAGGCCCAGAGATTGAGGGGTCATGATCCCCGGCTTCCGAGCCTCCCCCACCCCCGTTAGTTACTGGCACGGAACAAGTTTTAGCCCCTAGATAGAGAGAGGGACAGGTGATTTCATCCCACCCACCCTGCTGTGGCTGTGTGACCCCAGGAGGTGCCAATGAAGAGTCATCCGTGGGGTGATGAGGGTAACCTCCTACAACAGTCGATGGGGTGATTAATGGTTGCTACCGACAGCTGCCTGCATTGAGCAGATTGCCTAGGGTGGGTCCCTGCTTTGTTAGTGGTGGGGGGTCCCTGCTTTGTTAGTGATGGGGGGTGGCTGATGGTAGCTGATAGCCAGCCACGGGGGTATTCAGTCTCTGCTAACAATTATTTTGCAACTTTTAAACCTAATAACCCAAGATTGTGGCTCCAGGTGGAGCACACGGTTACCAAAGGAGAGGCCCCAGCCGGGCGCCCCACCCCCCTCCGTACCTATCAAATCCAAGCCCCCAGGAAAGGGGCGGCCACGCCTTACCGCTTCTTATCCCCCAGGTCCCTGTGGCCTTCGTGCCAGGACTCAGTCAGCACAGCATTGCCTTACCTCCAAGAGAAAGAAAACGGGCCACCGGGGTCCCCTTCGCCGGCCACCCAGGCCCTGGGGCCGTGCTGGGAGCTGATGGTCATAGGGATGTCAGACCCCCTAAATATGGTCAGAAATCCCAAGAGCACACAGTGCCCCGACCCGGAACCTTCCGGCGCTGCTTCCCCGGCCTCACTCCAGAGAAGACCACGGAAGCAGCTGAACCCCCGAATGGGTATTGAGAAAGTGGACCCCAGGTTCAAGGGGGTGACTCTGGAGTTTCAGATACAGCCGGACTCTAGCCTCCAGATTGTACCCACCTACAGGTAGGGACTCTCGGCCATAATGTATGCCTAAGTATAATAACAGTACACTTACAGGCCAGGGCTGGTAGTAGAGGCCTGTCATCTAAGCTACTTGGGAAACTGAGGAAGGACATGGAAAGTTCAAAGCCAACCTGAGCTACAGAGTGAGTTCAAGGTCAGCTTGTGCAATTTAATGAGACTGTCTCCAGACAGAATGAGAAAGGCTGGGAGCCATGTATGAAGGGGCAGGTTGGGAAAGAAGGGAAGCACATTTAAAACAAGCCTGGCTACAGAGCTAGACCCTGGCTCCGAAAACAAAACACCTTGGTCCTGGAGAGAGAGCGAGCTCAGCAATTAAGAGTGCTGAGTGCTCTTGCAGAGATGGTGGGCTTCTGTTCCATCCCTAGAACCCCCTTTACGGCTCATAGCTGCATGCAGCTCCTGTTCTAGTGGACTCTGCCTCCCTGGGCTCCTGCCCACATTTGGTACATGTAACTCATGCAAGCAAGCCTCAAGTAAATAAGGAAAAAAAAATTAAAATAGCCTTTAATCCCAACACTCGGAAGGCAGAGGCAGACAGATCTCTCAGTTTTAGGCCAACCTGGTCTACAAAGAGAGTTCCAGGACAGCCTGGGCTCCACAGAAAAACCCTGTCTGGAAAAACAAACAAAACCACTTTAAAAACAAAAACACACCCTAAACGGAAAAGTCTGTAATCCTAGCACCGGAGATGCTGAAGTCAGAGGATCTTGAGTTGGAAGCTGGCTAGCCTGGGCTGAAGACCCAGCTTAAAAAATACACAGATCCAGGCTGGTGGACGGTTCCGTGGGTAAAGAGGCCTGCATCCAAGCCTGACAGCCTGAGTTCCATCCCTAGGACCAATGTGGAAGAAGAGAGCTGACTCCCAAAAGTTGTCCTCTGACCTCCATTCACATACACTGTGGTACGTACGTACACACACACACACACACACACACACACACACACACCACACAGATGTAATAAAGACTAAAAAAGGCGCCAGGTGGTGGTATCGCATACCTTTAATCCCAGCACTCGGGAGGCAGAGGCAGGTGGATCTCTGTGAGTTCAAGGCCAGCCTGGTCTACAGAGTGAGTTCCAGGACAGGCTCCAAGCTACAAAAGAGAAACCCTGTCTCAAAGGGAAAAAAAAGGACTAAAAAAGGCTTATTGTTTGTGCTTGCTTAGAACCTACACACACATTCTCATGCAAAAATTTTATTTTTATTACACTTATTTATTTAGGGGGTACACATGTGCCATGACGTGTGTGTGTGTGTGTGTGTAAGTCGGAAGACAACTTGCAGGAATTGGTTCTCGCCATTGTGTGTGTTCCAAGGTTCGAACAGGTTATCAGGCTGGGCAGCAAGTCCCTTTACCTACTGAGTTACTTCAAAGGCCCTGTGGGATTCTGTTTTCATTTCTGATTTCACATAGCCCAGGCTGGCCTTGAACTTCTAATCTTGCCGCCACTGCTGTAGAGCTGGGACTATCTGTGTGCACCACCACATCCAGCTAATTTTTATTCAATTACTTGTTTGTTTTTTTTTACTTTAATTTTTGAGACAAGGTCTCATATAGACTAGGCTAACCCAGAATTCCACCATCCTGTACCCTCAGCCCCTTAAGACTGGAATTACAGGGATGTGACATACCTGACTAATACAGTATTAATTATTTTATTGCTGCTAGTGGGATACAAAACCTAGACTCTGACATCAGACGCCTCCTGAGGGGTGCCATTAACCTTGATAATGAATCTTAGTTTGGGACTGTGGCTCAGTGGGTAGAGTGCTTGCCTAGCATGCACAAAACCCTGGGGTACAGGAGAGGCCATTCTCTCCAGCCAGGCCTGATGCCACACACCTGCAGCCCCAGGCCTCAGGAGGCTAGCCTTGGCTATAGAGAGAGACCAATCAAAGATCCCCCTCTTCTCTCCTCCCGCCCCCCCGCAGCCTCCCCCCAGCCCACCCCCCACTCTCCCCACAAGAAGGCAAGGCCTCCCATGGGGAGACCCTGTTGTAACAGCAAGAAAATCAAGAGACCCTGCGGGCCTGCCGTCAAAGCCACACTGGAGGCCGACACAGGGCAGCCTACTAAGACCTTGTCTCAAAAGTAGAGAGAGGCCAGGCGGTGGTGGCGCATGCCTTTAATCCCTGCACTTGGGAGGCAGAGGCAGGCGGATCTCTGTGAGTTCCAGGCCAGCCTGGTCTACAAGTCCCAGGACAGCCAGGTCAGTTATACAGAGAAACCCTGTCTTAGAAAAAAAAAAAAAAAAAGGAAAGAGAGAATTAGTTAATTTTTATTTTTCCTGTGACAATGTTACTTTACATTTAAATTTATTTTATTATGATTTAATATATCTATAAATAAGTATATAAAATTCTTTGATTTTAAAAGAAGGCAGAGAAGGCTAGAAACAGTCAATGGTGACATTTGCTTGGGCTTGTGAGGCCCTGGGAAGTAGTCATTTTGAGGACCACCTTCCAGACCCCCCAATGCCACGTCTTGTCCTTTTTGCAGCTTGCCGGGCAGAAGTTGTTTACAAAGGCTCCCTGCAAGCCCTTCCAAGGCCCTTGTCAGTCCAGGAGGCAACGAGGCCCTCGGTGAGATATGAAGACACGTGAGCTAGGAATATCTCGAGGGTGCCTTTTTCACATCCTCTGTCTTTCTCCATGCCCCCTTCTTTATCCCAATTCCTCATTTAGACCTGCTCAGAGGAGCCCCCCCCAGACTGAGTCACCCCACCCCCAGCTTCCTCCTCAGCAGAGACTCACCATCTGACTCACCATCTGTCCCAGTGCCCAGCTCTCCCCCTGTCTCTATCTGCCAATACCCAAGACAGACCCTGAGCTACTGAAGCCTGAACAGAGACCATCCCCTGGAATTCTCCACCCGACACAGGCCTCTGAAATTGACTTCTGGCCTTTGACCTGTGCCTTTTGACTTCTGACTCCCCAGGGCCTCGGCGCTGTGCTTCTTGTAGGACTCAAAGGACTCCACTCTGGAGAGATGCTGAAGACGGGACCCCTCTCTGCAATGCCTGTGGCATCAGGTCCTCAACCCAGAGGGGGTGGGGTGGGGCAATCAAACTGGACTCGGCTCGTGTGGGAATGAGGGAAAGAAAACCAGCCACCTTTGAGGAAAACGGTTTCCTCCTGGTGGTTTCTAGCTCCCCACTGCATCCTAAATGGTGGTTTCTTATACTCTACTCCCTCACCCCATCTCCAGGTACAAGAAATACGGCACCCGTTGTTCCAGTTGCTGGCTGGTTCCAAGGAAAAGTGTCCAGCCCAAGAGGTTGTGTGGCAGATGTGGGGTATCCCAGGACTCCCACCTAAACCCAGCTCAGGAACTGTAAGCTCTTCTTATCTAGCCAAGTCAGTTTTGCCTCAGTTTCTCCAGAGGAGAATAGGTAGAGAGTAGAGCACCTTGGAAGAAACACCCAGCCTGCCTCGCTGGCAGCAATCCCAGTTGGAGAGTCGGACCTCAGGTCCAGAGTCCACCTGTGGGGGTCACCCTCTCTCTGGCTGCCCCCTTTCCCACTCAGTCTTGGCTGAACCCCAAATAAAAGGAAATCATTTCAGAAATGATTATTTTTAATTATGTCTTACTTAAGATTTTCTTTTACATTTATTTCTGTGTATGTGTGTGCATTTAGGCATGGTGTAGTCTCAGAAAACAGAGGACAGTTTTCAGGAATTGATTCGCACCTCCCAAAGCCATGTGGATTTTGGGAATTAAACGCAGGTCATAAGGTTTGGCTACAAACATCTTTACCTGCTGGGCTGTCTAACCAACCTGAGGCAGTTCTCACTTTTTCTATTAACACTATGCTGAAGGTTGAGCTACTCAGAGTTCTGGGTTCCACCCTATGCATCCTCGAATATCTCCCCCAGCCTGGGAACGTAAGGGGTGTTTCTTCTTTGGGGTGGTAAAAAACATGGATTGTAGCCAGGCAGTGGTGGCGCACACCTTTAATCCCAACACTCAGGAGGCAGAGGCAGGCGGATCTCTGTGAGTTCAAGGCCAGCCTGGTCTATAGATCAAGTTCCAGGACAGCCAGGGCTACACAGAGAAACCCTGTCTTGGAAAAAAACAAACAAGCAAACATGGATTATGTATATATATTCAGTGTGGTGAAAGAATGAACCACATTTTAAAAGAGGAGAAGGAGCCGGGCGGCGGTGGTGGCGCACACCTTTAATCCCAGCACTTGGGAGGCAGAGGCAGGTGGATCTCTGTGAGTTCGAGGCCAGCCTGGGCTACAGAGCGAGTTCCAGGACAGGCACCAAAGTTACACAGAGAAATCCTGTTTCGAAAAACCAATAATAATAATAATAATAATAATAATAATAAAAATAAAAGGAGAACGGTGGGTGGAGAGATGGCTCAGTAGTTAAGAGCACTGGCTACTCTTCCAGAAGATCCAGGTTCAATTCCCAGCACCTACATGGCAGTTCACAACCATCACTAACTCCAGTTCTAGAGAATCAGATGCCTTCTTCTGACTTCTAAGGATACCTGGCACACACGTGGTACACACACAGACGCACACATGTGTGTGTGTGTGTGCGCGCGTGCGCGCACAGGCAAAACACCCATATACATACACATACAAAAATTTTCAAGCTTAACTTTAAAAAACAAGCAATTTTTTAAAATGAGCCAGCCAGCTAGCTGGCTCAGCTATCTAGGCATTTACACACAGGCCTCGCCATATGAGCATTTTTCGTAGATAAGTTGTGAGACCCACACATAATGCTCCTGCATACTCACATGCGGCACAAACACCCAAGGCATCTACAAACACAACTGGGAAGGCTAAGGGAGGCGGACTACAAGTTAGAGACTGGCCTGAGCTGCACAGCATGTCCGTCTCAATGCTTGGTTTCCTTTTATTTTGTAAAACAGTGTTTTGTGTGGCCCAGGCTGCCCTTACCTCCTGACTCTCCTGCCTTAACCTCCCCAGTGCTAAAATTGCAGATCTGCACCACCACTCCTAACCTAGCTGTTTTGATATTTTAATTGTGTATGCACGTGTGTGTGTGTGTGTGTATGCAGGTGCATGCCATAGCATGCCTGTGGGGGTCAGGACACACAGGTGTGGGAGTCAGCACTCTCCTCTCACTGGGTGGGTCCCAGGAACAGAGTCAGGGCATGAGGCTGCGCAGTAAGGCCTTCATCCCCTGAACCACCGTGCTGGCCCTCCCCTTGTTTTTTGAGATGGGTCTTCTCCCTGCACACTTGCCACTTGATCCAGCTGTCTTTGCCTTCCCTGGGCTGGTGTTACAGACAAGCGGCCTCCCACACCCATTTTTTTAGTTTCGAGACAGAGTCTTAAACTGGGTATGTGGGCACAGACCCATGTTACCCAGCAGAAAGAACAGACTCCCAAAAATTATGTTTGACCTCGTATGAATGCACTTTGGCATAGGTCCCCACACACACCAAAAAATAAAACAGTAAGACTGAGCCATTGGGGAAGATACTCAGCTCGACCTCTAGCTCCCATGCATGCATACATGTGAAGGCAGGGCAGGTGGTGCACACCTTTAATCCTAGTGCTGAAGAGGCAGAGGCAGGTGCATCTCTGTGAGTTCAATGCCAGCCTGGTCTACACAGTAAGTTCCAGGCCAAGCAGGACTATTTGAAAACTAAAATGAGTACAAATCTGCATATTCATGAGAAGTGGGCCCTGGGGTGCACAGGCCACTGATCTCTGGTGGAGAGATGGAGGTGCATGCATGCAATTCCTGCACTTGGAGGATGAGACCAACTTGGTCTACACAGCAAGATTATGTTAAGAAGGAAAAGAAATCAGGGAGGTGGTGTCACACGCCTTTAATCCCAGCACTGGGGAGGTAGGGGCAGACAGATCTCTGAGTTGGAGGCTAGCCTGGTCTGAGTTCCAGGACAGCCAAGGCTACACAGAGAAACCTTCTGTCTCAGAAAAAGAAAAAAAAAAGTTCAAAGTTTCTTCTGAGACTCATGGCAAATCTCTTAACTGTAATCCTCTATAAAATCAAACAGATCACACATACTTTTAACATACAATGGCACAGGATACACACTACCATTCCAAAAGGGTGGAAAGGGAGCACAGTGAGGAAATGCTGGACAGAAAACCAGCTGGGCAAACTCCAAACTGCATCTCCATGTCTGATGTCAAAGTACTTCTCACATCTCCAACTCCTTTCAGCTTTGTTGACTGCAACACACTCCTTCTCTTTGGCTGGTTCCACTCCCTGTTAGCAGCTCTCCTCAGCAGGTATCCCACAACTCCAGCATCTCCAACATTTTGGGGTCTCCAAAGCAATTCAGGCTTCACCTTCATAGCTTCACTCAATGGCTTCTCTAGGTCCCCATGAAGGGATCCCCCCTGACATATGTCTGGCCTCAGTGACTTTCCTTAGTCATGGGGGGTGGGGCACGGTGTTTCCATAACTCCTTTCTTGTATCCTTGACTCTTAATCCAGAACCACGTGGCCAAGGCTGCTAAATTCTCCTGCTTGCTGGGGCTGGAACATGGCCCCTCTTTCAAATACATTTTCACCAGCTTTCTGTTTTCAATGGTTTCCTTCACTACCTAAGCTTGGGTGTCCTGAACTTACTCTGTAAACCAGGCTGGTCTCAAAACTCAGAGCTCCACCAGCCTCTGCCTTCTGAGTACTGGGTTCAAAGGTATGCACCACCACACCTGGTCCAAAGTTTTCTTTAATTCCTTTTCATAAGTTGAAAACTTAGCTGGGTAGGATTTTGCTCTGAGATCCCCACTCCCTTTATTCCACTTAGCATCTACCCTTTCTTTAATATAATTACACTTCCTGGTGCACCTTATCTCTTCAAACTGTACATTTTTGTATTTTTCCTTGCTCAGATTGATCATTTTCATTATAGATCTGCATAGAACTGGCCACTAATAATTATACAACACAGTCAATACTGGGCTGTTTTGAAATCTCCTCTGCCAATGCAATTAATCCTAAACTCTTTAATTTAGCCTCAGGCAGACTTTTCAGACAAGAGTTTCCTTCAAAACAGCCAGTCTTCAACAAAATATCACAAGAACTGTCTCTAGGCCACATACAAATATTCTTCTCCTCTGAAACCTCTTGAGCTGGACCCCTACAGTTCATATTACCCTAAGAACCACTGTCCTCTGTGCTTCTACTAGGGTAGCTCATTAAGCCATGCTTAAAATGTTCAATCACTTTTCTAGTCCAGAGTCCCAAAGTGTTTCATATTCTTCCAAACAAAAACATGGTCCAGACTATCACAGTAACACCCCACTCCTGGTGATAGACCCCAGACTCAGGGCACTATCCTCTCAGGTGGGCGCCCCAGAAACCCGGACTCCAGACCAGTTGATGCAATCGCAAGAGGCTTTATTTTGATCATTTGCGCAAACGGACCCCCCTCTACACCATTCAGTGAGAGGAGCCCCGAACAATAATTGCAGGCATCTTTTAAAGGCAAAAACCACAATATTAGCATAGCATTCGGGGCAATACATAATTGGCTTGTTTAAAGATCAGCACCGAGGAGGGGGGATACAGCTATGGGGACTTTCCATGGGGGCTGCTTTTCTTCCTAGAATAGCCAAAGGATGTTCTGCTAGACCCAGACAATGTCACAAGGTTATTCTGCTGATGCCACAAGAAATATGACAAGAATACTTCTGCTGAGGCTAACGGTTTGGGGTCCTGGTCTGAGGGCCTGAGGCTGATACTCGTTCCTCTTTATGTTTAACTCTTTCACTGGTACCAACTTCTGTCTTAGGGTTTTATTTCTGTGAAAAGACACCATGACCACAGCAACTCTTATAAGGAAAATGTTTAGCTGGGGCTGACTTACATTCAAAGATTTAGTCCGTTATCATCATGGCAGAAAGTATGGCAGGCAGCGTACATGCAGACATGGTGCTGCAGAAGGAGCCAAGAGTTCTTTATCTGTATCAGCAAGCAGCAAGAAGAAGAAAGAGATATTAAGCCTAGCTTGAGCATTTGAAACCTCAAAGCCCACCTCCTGTGATACGCTTTCTCCATATGTGCATGTGTACAGGTCAGGAGAGTGAGTACCTGTATTGGATCATCTGGAACTGGAGTTACTTAACCGGGGTCCTCTGCAAGAGCAGCAAGTGCTCTTAAATTGAGCCACGTCTCCAGAACCTTCCCTTTCATTTGAGTGAAATTTCTCACTGAACTTGGAACTCAATGTTTGGGTAGGCTGCCTGACCAGTGAACCTCAGGATCCTCCCCAGCACTAAGACTCATCCATGCTGGGACTTTATGTGGTGCTGGCGATGGAACTCAGGTCTGTCTGTCCTTCCTCCCTCCCTCCCTCCCTCCCTCCCTCCCTCCCTCCCTCCCTCCCTTCCTTCCTTTCTGAGGCACACTTCACAGTCTTCAGGAAGGTCAACAGGTTGGAAAGTGTCCTTTCCAGGTACCTGTTGGTCTAAACCTCTTCCAGGCAGCTTAACTGGTTTCTACTTCTGGGAAACCATTTGGTCTGAGTCTTCTTTGCGCATGGCTCTGCTTACTCTGGCATGGAGGGGCCTAGTGAATCTGGTCAGTTTAAGGGACTTCCTGAAGCTAGTTTGAGTTGTTTACCTACCTTTTTAAAGAACAGCAGGATGGAATGTTTCAATTTCTGAGGAAATTGTAACACAACATCCTGCTCTTCCATTCTTTCTGTTCCCTCTTCTCCAGTGATCTCTGAGCTTTGGTGGGGTGACTGTGGGTGTCCACCTGTGGCTAGGAAATAGGCCACCAGCATGCCACCGTAACAGTCCCTTGTCGTTGTGAGTTGAGGGTGACAACAGTGATCTACGGGTGTAAACACACGTGTTTAGAAGGCGTGTGACAGGCACATCACATCCACCTAGAAAAACCATACAAGTCACTTCCCCACTGGGACCTAGGACCTCCACAGCCACCGGTTTTTGTCTGGTTTCCAGTACCAGATGTGAACTCTGTCTTGTGGAGTGGACCTTAAATCCAGTTGAATTGGTCTTAGTCATAATGGCTGAGCAACTATTGCACAATCAGGCACATCCTGCCTGGCATGTCAGTATTTCAGCCCACAGGGTCCACAGCCACGCAGTAATGTTGGGGACAGCAGCCTGCATGACCCCTCTGACACTACAAAAGTCGGGCAGCAGGATGGGAGTTTCCAGTTCGGTCCCAGCTTAGCATCTCCATGTCCTATAGTCAGAGTGTGCGGATGGTGTCTTGAGCAACAGGTGTCACCGGTTAGTCCTGGCCTACAACCAACGGAGGAGCAAAGCCTTCACCATTTGTGGGACCTCAGGGAAGGAGTGTAGGGTAAAAGGTCTGAGCTCACTTCCGGATTTGAGAACCCACCAAAACCCACCAATCCCTGAGCTCGAAATCCCACCAGTCCCTGGCCTTGTCCCAAGCTGATGACTTGAAATCCCACCAATTCCCACCCTGGAAATCCCCACCCTTGAACTCTGCCCCAAAGAAACCCTATATAAACCTTGCTGCTTCTTCCCCAAGCAGAGGCAGCCACCCTCCTGAGTTTTACCAATAAATCTGCGTGAGGTTTGTTGTGCAGTGTGATTTTGTGGTGTTCCTTGGCTCCCAACCACCAGGATACACCTTTCCCCTCAGAGCTGCAACACTTCCACTGGGGAAGCCTTTCCCT
>CABHPQ010137081.1:0-33058 GCA_902168405.1 Peromyscus aztecus
CAATGATGTGACTTTTGCAAGTAGTCCATTTTGGTCTTCCAAACAATTATATTCTAGTTTCAGAATTATTTTTCTAAAAAGCATATTGATACTGAACATTATTGTTAATGAAATGCAGGAGAGATTAAAGAAAAAGAAAGGAAATCCAATCTCATGCAACTTAATCAATGTCCCAGGTGTTAGATCATACTTGGTCAACTGGTCAAAGACTAGATTCTCTATATTTAATTCAGAGACATGCTTGCTAACCATGCTTAAAAGAAAATAAACATCAAATTAAAGTCACTGTGAGAAAAAAAAAGATTATTCAACTGGGACTCACAAAATCTGGATCATGTTTTGAAGCTAATAGCTATGGGACATGGGACCTTGAACTTGTCACTCTGTCTCATTTTCCCATCAGAAAACGTCCTTTTCCAAACATTCTATTAATCTGCCTATGTATATATTTAATGGAAAGTCATTCATCAAAACACCTGAAAGGATGCATTGTTCTTCTGTCACATTGCCAAAATGATGGGATAGACTTTTTCCCTACTACACAAGAACCCTCAATTGGAAAAGCCAAGTTCTAAAATCTTTGGAAAATTAAAAAAGCTAAAACAATTAGGGCAGTGCTGTGGGAAAGCCTTACTCCAACTAAAACACTGACAAGCCTGGGGAGGATCGATTGTTTATGATCCTGTCCTCTAGAGACTGAAATTCTTGGATACACCAGATGGTTTTATTTATACAGCAAAAGTTCAGCTCCAGTGAGGTGCTGCTTGCAAATTCACACGCCAATAAGAGAAACTGTATTTATCCATGCATTCATCTCCTCGCCTGGAAGACTGATTTCCTTTGTCTCTGATGAGCCTTTCTCCAAAGTGTACCTGTCTAATGTTTCAGGAGGCAAACTTCTTTTAAAAGGAACATCACCTTCCTGGTACAGCTACACGAGCTAAAGGAACTAAAATGGAAAGCAAGGAAGTTTCAGACGTTTCTGGTTCTCTTTTGCTCAGTGCATGACAAATCACACTTAATTTACTCTTTGATGTGCCTATACAATCCTAGCTCCTCAAATAGCATCCTTGAAAATGAAAAAGAACCCCAACACCCTCCCCATTCGAATATTTCAAGCTGCATCCTGTATTAAGTCCTGGCACTAAGTCAGCTTCTTTAGCCCAATTTAGAGCACGTGGCAGTGAGCCAACTCATTGTGGCTGTTTGTGGACCCCAGATCATGTTTCAAAAAGAAGGGGCAGGGATCTGCTGACCTTCTCAGGACAGCGGAGGACAGCCTTTCTCATGACGGACACCTGATCTGTCTGCTAACATTAGCTGCTAATCAAAGTTGGTGCCAAGATTGCACGAAGCACCAACAGGCAAGCCTTTCCATGTCCTCCTCGGAGAGGTGTGGGACTTCCTGTCACCCGCGGAGTTTCAGTTTTGGAATGCCTTTCCCTTTCAGATCCAAGGAAGCTGGGTTTTATTCACATGTGAGATAAAGCCCAAGGCCACTCTTAATTGAGCTTTCCTGTTATTAATAGTGCACGCCTGCCTGCTGCCGTCATCTTTGTATCCAGGGATGTGCGGTGAGATTCATAACAAAAATGCAGTAAGAGCATTCTCAAATCAACAGCCCTAGAACTTCTACCATGCGACATTCCCCCAGTCACTGGGGCACCCTTTCCTGTCAATCTGTCATCAGTCATCATTTGTTAAAAATGTGAGATTCCCATTCTTGCTGGGCTCAAGTCATCCTCTGCTTTGCTTTCACTAGATCTTCAAGAACGGAATGGTTATTGCAGGCTTGGCACACAGGAGGTCTGAGGAAGGAGAATTTTACCTCCTAGGCCAGCCTCTCTGTTTCTTACTTGTGCAGATACTAAAGAGCAGTATGAAACATCGCCTTGCACTTGTCCCTGAAGTCTCTAAACCAGGAAGCTGTTCTCAATCTGAAAGAGCCTTGAGGAAACATTTGCTTTGATCAGCCCCTACCTTATACATAGAAGTCTAAGTTAATCTGAAGATACTAGACGTGATCAAAGTAACCATTGGCTTTCCTGGAGTTTATACTTACTATATGAAGGTTCTGTTTCCTATACTGATTGTATCTTCTTCCTGTCTCCCTAAACAAATAATCTTTGAAGTCAGTTAAAATGAGAAAAGGGAGTGGAATTATTTCACCCTAACTTGTTTGTTTCCATGAGGGCTCTAACTGAAAGGAAAAGATGAGTCAGTCACCCAGCAAGCACTATTCCGTATTTGGTGGTGGGAACTCTTGGCTGTTGTAACCAAAAGAGGGCAGCACTACATGGAGATTGAATTCTCAGGAATCGAAATCCTTGGTTTCTCACTGAACTCTTTCCCAAAGCAAGGCAAATGTACTCTGTGTCATGTGCAGTATAAAAAGGAAGAGAATACATATCCAGATATACAGAAGTAAGGAGAGAATAATAGAGCCCTGGGAAGAGCAGTTAGAATAGCTGAAGGAGAAGTCTGGATTCGATAAAAATGATTATCAAGCTGTTTTTCTTGGTTTGAAATGTAATGAAAATCGCTCAAAGCCTTTTAATATTTTTTTTTAAATATTGAGTGGAGAGAAAGAGAAGGAGAGAGAATGTGTGTGTGTGTGTGCAAGGGTATGTGTACAGCGTCATCTGGATGTGGCAGTCAGAAGACAACTTGTGAGAGTTAGTCAGTTCTTTCCTTCTACCCTGTGGGACCCAGAGTTGAACTCATATCATCAGACTTGATAGCTCACGCCTTTTTACCCATGGAGCAATCCCACAAAGCTTTCAGTCACGTGATTGACTCTGTCTCCCGGGAAAATGCATCCGAGTGGGATGTATTCAAGATACTGAAGCAGGGTGAGAAGAAAAAATGTGGGGGAGGAAAACCAGAGGTTAATACAAAAAAAAAAATTTACAAAAGGTGAGGAACTGAACCAGGAAGATCAGTCACTGAGAAAGGGGGCCTGATGGGGACACTGAAATACAGAAGATGTCCTTATTGAACAGATGAAGGCCAAAAGGAACTGAGGTAAGCTGCAGGTTTTCCATCTGAAATTTAATCATAGAGTCAAGCCCTTATAAGAATCCAGGAAGAAGCCACTCATTTGGAAGCAACAGGAGTGAATTCAGCTTTGGAAACATTCCTCCTTCAGAGAGATGAAGTCATTACTACACTGCTAAGATACAATGAGGTGTAGAAGGAAATGCAGAAAGGGTATTGCCCCAAAGACTGTTTTGAAAACTAGTCATGAATGCCTACTATAAACTCTTTTTCCCTCCAGATGGAATCCCAGTGCTGACTGTGTGACTCACTTGGAGATACAGTGCTGCACATTCATGAGCTATGCCCGGCTAACTTCACCCAAACCTTTCTTTCCTTATTCGATTATTATTTCAGTCATGTCTCATAGCAACATTTTGGACAACAACTGACCACACATATAATGATGATTTCATAAGACTGTATCTGCTGTGGAAATACTATGATGCTCCCATAATAATGCATTTCTCAGAATGCATACGATTGTTAAGGAATATCTTAATATGTGTGGACCTTATTGTAGGGCTACCACAAACCTTTTTGTAATATATTGTGAGAGCATCAATTAATTCTGATTATTATATTTTTCTACATAAAACCTAAAGACACAGTCATTTGCCATTTGTAAAATGCATATCACTAGCATTTATTGAAAACTAATGCGCTGGACACTAAAAGTCTTGTACATATCATTTCATTTAATCATAGGATTAATAAAACAACATTCTAAGGTCATTATGTCACGATCCCACTTTACAGATAAGGATATTGCAACACAGTGAGGTTACTATTAACTTGTAATAGAACAAACCTTACATCACAACCCAAGTGGGCTGACCTCAGAGTCAACTTCCCTAAATGTTACACTACTTCCTCTCTGCCCAGATTCCCCTTATCAATACAGCATGTCCTTCTGGCTCAACTTGCACATCCCATGGCATGGAGAGGTAGCTAGTTTCTCATATTGAAGGAATGGGGGCCTCCAGAGGTAGGATCTTATGTCAAGAAGCTAGCTGTCCTCTTGAAAGAAGATAAATTACTAACTTTAAGAGGAGGCTCCACTTTTCTCTTTTCTAAAACCAAATTAAATCTTCTCTGAGTTCCTGTGCACAAAGGTAGACTAGTGACAGTCTAATACCTGTCATTTGGGTGACCTAGTTGCTCTTTACATATTGGATTCCATAACACAAAAAGGGTCACGACCCACAGTTGGAGAACCACAGGGATACAATCTTAACTTTCAATATTTTTGAAAGGAGAAATGGTTTATAAGAATGTTCCATGCCAGATATTCTTTATAATAATTTTTATTGACTATAGTATTTATTTGAGTGGATTTTACCTTACTGTACTTAATCATTTTTTATTGTTGGTTTCAGCCCACCTGACATTTCATTACATAGGGCATATCTCAAAAAAATTATATTATTTCCCAATTGAAAGATCACCTTGTAATACATTTTTGAAAATATTAAGGTCAAAGATTATTAATACCTTAGTGAATATTAGTGTGGAAAATTTTTTCCAGAGGAATTTTTACTAGTCTACATTGCCAGCTAGTATGTAGGAGCAAGTCCATTCATTTCGTCATTTGGTAAACACTTAATATGCACCTATTATATACTCTACTGTCATTTCTGTCAGAGAGCTTGACATCTAATGAGGAAGACACAGAAGCAAAAGTAAACTACAACTCCCAGGCCTTGGAAGTTCCTCAAAAGACCAGGTCTACATAGAAGAGTGGTCACTAAATGTGTGTTCTAATAGGTGGGAACATGTTTGTTGGCTTCTGAGTAGTGGTTATTATAAACAACAGTACCTTAGAAAGATTAATTTGGCTACCAGTTATTAGAGAGATTGCATGGGGAAGGTGAATGGTACTGGGAAGAACTGTGTGGAGCCTTGGGGCAAACAGTGAGATTCCACCCAGCTTAGAGCAGCTGCCTATATGTAGACAAGATTGAGTTGGTCAACATTCTACATCCCATCACGTATGAGGGAGGGGCTCATGGGGACTACCTTCTGGTTGAGCAGCTACTGGGACTTACTGTTGGAGGAATAGGTGTCATTTTTCATCAGTGGTGTAGGCACTGGTAAGTTTGCATGCTCCAGTTTAAAAAGAAAGAAAGAAAGAAAGAAAGAAAGAAAGAAAGAAAGAAAGAAAGAAAGAAAGAAAGAAAGAAAGAAAGAAAGAAAGAAAGAAAGAAAGACCTTTACTCATGCTCATGCACGTTACCCAAGTTAAGCTCAATGGGTCATTTTAAAAGGCACAAATGCAGAAGGAGAATTTTTTTAAAAGATAAACAGGTTGAGATGGAAGAAAAGAGAAATAAGAGAAGATAATAGAGGTAAGATAATAAAAATACATTATATACGTAAATGAAGTTGTTAAAGTCACAATGTAAATAGAGTAAGGGACAAAAACCATGTGATCATCTCCTTAGATTCAGAAGAGCCTTTGATAAAATTCAATGTCTATTCATGATAGATATCCTGAAGAGAATAGGAATACAGAGGACATACCTCAACATAATAAAGGCAGCAGCAAGCCTGCCTATACTGTCTGAAACTGCCCCTGAATCACTGAAAATCTTCTTTGGCTATCAACTGTGGGGGGGTCCATGAGAGGGGTTTGAGGGAGGGGTGCTGGGAGGGGCCAGAGGGAGGAAAGGGAGGGAGGAGGAAATGATGGAATTCTATTTCAATTAACATTTTTAAAAAGTGCTAGTGAGTATAGAACAATGGGAATGCTATAACATTGCTGTTGAAATTAAAATGGTATGATCACATCACAAAATAATTCATCAGTTTCTTACAGTCAAATATGCATGTTCACTGTAGAGAAATAAAAGCACATTCACATAAACAGCTACATATAAACATTTGTATTTAACTTACATTTAACTTTCCCAAAATGAAGAAAAGTATCCTTCAGTGGATGAATGAATGAATGAATGAATGAGAAAATGGGGTGGTCCATATAAAGCGCTGTTGCTCAACAATAAGAAAAAGAATTAATTATTGGTATGTACAATAAAAGGATAAATCTCAAATTCATTATGCTATTGGAAAGAACCCAGAATCAGCTGTATGATTCTATTTGCAGCATGACCTGGAAAAGAAAAAGCATAAGGAGAGAAAAATGATCAATGATTAACAAGGATAAGGATGAAGAAAGAATATAGTTACAGAGAGACATTATGAGAGGAGAATTGAGAAAGATAAATTATACTTACTGTGATAATGAAAACATGCCCAGAACTACATATGCACATGCTCACATGCACACGCACATACATACATATACACACACACACACACACACAATTAAATTTTATGCTACATAAATTCAAACATAAAACAGAAGAAAACATAATAAAACAAAGATAGGTTAGGATTGGGATATTTGGCCCGAATTGGTAAAAAGAAAAGCAGACAATGGTGGGTGGGTGTGGCTGTATACATGCGTGTGTGTGTGTGTGTGTGTGTGTGTGTGTGTGTGTGTGTGTGTGCCTGTATGTCTGTGGGGGTATGTGTAGGCACACACACACACACGTGTGCACATGCATATGAAGGTTAAAAGGCATTTTCAGGGGTTGATCCTCAGGCGTCATCCACCTTTCCCTGGAGAAAGGATCTCTTACTGTCCTGAAGATCCTTGACGGGCCAGAAAACCCTATGAATCCACCTGTCACCACCTTCCCAGTGCTGGGATTAAAAGTGTGTCCCACTGCTCCTGACTTTGTGTTTAGTGTGGGTTCTGCAGCTCAAACTTGGGGCCTTGTGCTTGGAAGACAAGCAATCCGCTGAGCTGTCTATCCAGGCATAAGACAATAATTTCTGACTTTTTTTTTCAGTGCTCAGGATGAAATCTTAGACCTTTCCTTTGTTAGGCAAACACTCTACCAATTTAGCTGAGTTGAATCCCCTCCCCTGATTTTTTTTTTGTTTTTTTTGTTTTTGTTTTTTGAGACAGGGTTTCTCTGTATAGCTTTGTGCCTTTCCTGGAACTCACTCTGTAGCCCAGGCTGGCCTCGAACTCACAGAGATCCACCTGTCTCTGCCTCCCGAGTGCTGGGATTAAAGGCGTGTGCCACCACCGCCCGGCGCCTCTCTTGATTTTTAATAGAAGAGTAACATAACAATTCTCGTGTCCTTGGGGTAGAGGAGAGATTGGAGGAATAGGGAGAGGCAAATATACCTAGAAGGATGATGAGAGGAGCTTTGGGGATGGTCTAGGCATGTCATAATGAGGGCCCTACTATGATGACTGTGAGTACAGTCATGCAAAGATAACAGAGAAAAGCGTGGGGAGATGAGGAAGACAAGAAAGGAATCAAAAGTTGATCACGTGCTACAAGTTTAAGTAGACAGAAAATGAGCAATCCCGATAGAAAAGTCCAGAGAGTAAATAAGCCTGTAGCTCTAGGTCTCTGAAACGTGGAATGCGTTGGTATGGTTTAATCACAAGCCTGGAGATGTTATTTGAAACTTCTGGAATAGACAAATTGCCAAGTTAATAGAAAAGAAGAGGGAAAATGGTCAAGGAAGAGGAAGGACAAAGATGGCAGGACCCCAGTGACTAGAAAAGCTTCCTTTCCCCAAATTCACTAGAAGCTATTCAACTCACTTCCCTGAGTAAACTGAATGTGAAGATGTAATATCCAGGATAAGGCACTTGGCACTGAAGCTTGTGAGGAAGATGCCCTATTAGGAAAACACTTAGAAAAATCTATTAAACAATACGCTCCAAGTGAGCCAGGAGCCACTGCCAAGATAAAGTTACTTATCACCTCCCAACGTGACACATTTTTCCAGGAAAACTTGCTACAGCCTTAGCCCTAGTCTTTGTAATCTCATACTTTCATATTGTTGAAAGCATAAAGCAAACTAGTTGGAAACACTAAATGCCATCATCCTCAGACCTTTATCCTTTTCATTTATCATTTTCATATTATTATAGCTTACCATCCTGGAATAGTAACTCTGATATTCCTGACCAATTTAGCACAATTTAAGTAATGAAGCATGACATAACCACTGTTGACTTATGCTTGAACAAATTGTCTTCCAAAGATACTTGTTTCCTTAACTAAATCAATGTTTACTCCTATAAAACTTAGGCTATAATTTTTTTAAGACCTCATAGAGTCGGGAGCTGTTACTAAGTCAACAAATGAAAGGGGAGACATCCACAGTAGGATGAAGTCAACATCGACGTTGTGGAGGCCTTTTGTCCTGCCCCAAGCTGAACCATTTACAAAGGAGACGGTTGAGTAACCAGAGTCTACATTCAGTTCCTCAGACGATCACCCTTCTTTTACTTTTGGACCTCAGTTGGTGGTAGGGCACTAAGTGAAACAATCTCTGAGGTTTCCTGCTGCTGGCGTCTTTAGAACAAAGGAAGGCAGGGTTCATCAGATAAGGTATTGTGTGGTAGATGTGCAAAAATGTTCTTACTTCACCATATTTTATCCCTTAACTAAAGACAAGCAAGATATTAAAAGGGACATCAAATAATGACATCTTTAAAAAAATCCCAGAGCCTTTCTTGAAGAACAAGCTAGTAACTGTGTAATTAGCAAAAGAAATTTGGAAAACTCAATTATAAATTCACATTGCCCCCAAATTGTTACCTATCTTTATGGCTTTTACTTGGATTCTCAAAGTTTTTCATCTTATTTGATAAAATTCTTTGTTTCCTGCTCTATCTCAAGGGATCTTCCAGAAATCAAATCTAATTACCTCACTCTCGATTTTCAAAACTGCTTTCAATTGTTCTTTGAAAAACTGAGGGTAAAAACTTGCAGCCCATTGGAAAGCCACCTCACAACCACCTGAAGTCCCATCTCTGGACACCCTCCACCATCTCTACAGACTCACACCCTTCACTCACCAAGGATGACTTTCCTGTGACTTCATGAAAAATGTCACAACTGTTCCTGGGGAAAGAACAGAGTGAGAAGAGGTATCATTCACTGCAGGAAGAAAGTTTAAAGGGATACCAAGAACTCAAGTATCAAGACAACTACTTAAATATGATTTTTTTAAAAAAGTCAAAACCAATATAAAGATGCATGAAAAACAAAGTATCACCGGGTGGTGGTGGCGCACGCCTTTAATCCCAGCACTCGGGAGGCAGAGGCAGGCGGATCTCTGTGAGTTCGAGGCCAGCCTGGTCTCCCAAAAGAGTTCCAGGAAAGGCGCAAAGCTACACAGAGAAACCCCGTCTCGAAAAACCAAAAAAAAAAAAAAAAGTATCAAAATTTCAAATAAAGACAGTATTAATTATCTCAACCTGAAATTCATTCCATTTAAGAAGGTCTGGCTTATATTTAAAGGTTCCCTTAACACCTTTAAAGGTTAGCTCTCCCAGAGGACTCTCTTGCTTTCCCATAGCATAGTATCTATGTCTACTACCATTTAACTTTTCTCTAATTTGTGCTGTGTATCTTTCCTATCTCTCTTCCTATTCTAAACTGTGACAGCTTTCAAGCCATTTCTCTGTCCCGGTAATTAGGGCATATTATGAGTCCCACATTCATTCACTGTATGAGCACATTTTATGAGATCCATGTGTTAAGGTCTTGGATTCCATGGTGGAGCTGTCATGACTAAGAAGCAAGCTGGGGAGGACGAGGTTTATTTGGTTTATGCTTCCATATCACTGTTCATCATCAAAGTAAGTCAGGACAGAATTCAAACCAAGCGGAAGGAGATGATTCCTAGGCCATGGAGGGATCCTACTTACTGTCTTCCTCCTCATGGCTTGCTCAGCCTACTTTCTTGAAGAACCCAGGGCCACCAGTCCAGGGATGGCACCACTCACAATAGGCTGGACCATCCTTCATCAATCATTAATGAAGAAAATGCTGTATTGCTCTTCATTTGCCTGGACTGAGTCTATCAGGTTGATCTCAGTCCTCGGGGGAGGCTTTGCCCTGGAGGAGGTGGGAATGGGGGGTGGCCTGGGGGGAAGGGGAGGGGGTGGGAGGGGGGAGAACAAGGGAATCCGTGGCTGATATGTAGAACTGAATGGTATTGTAAAATTTTAAAAAAAAATTAAAAATCTAAAGTTTAGTTATTGAAATAACATAATTTTCATTCAAATTTATTTGTTACAGACTCTCCCATTACAAACTATCCAACTTCTCTTGTTGCAAGCTGCTATAAAACTGAGTCCATGCACAGGGACAACACGTGTACCATCCCTGGTTAAACACTCACCAGTGAGGATGGTTGGCCTTTTAGCTCAAATTTATTTGTTCTATTGTTCAATATATGTTTTCTGGAGAGATTATTTTCTTAGTTATCAATTGCTGAAAGATATATCTCAAACAGAAGAATTATTTCTTGGTTGTTTTGCTGACGTTTTCATTTGATATACTTTACAATCATGATTTAGGGTATATATAAGTACAGAGTTATATACTTACGTTGCTTAAAATTTTCAGAAATATGTGTATAAAGCCTGTAAAGATCAAGTTATGCAAAATCCAGCACAAAGTTCCAGAAAAAAAAGAAGAAAAAAGAAAATGCCCTACAGGTTTGCCTACAGCCTGATCTTATGGAGGCACTTTCTCAGTTGAGGTTCCCTCAGATGACATTAGCTTGTGTCAAGTTGACATTAAACTATCCAGCACAGGGGAAGGATATGGAAGGTAGGTAACTTTTAGTAAGTAGGACCTAGTGGTCTATAGGTCACTGAGGGCATGTCCTTGAAAGGGATCATGAGACCCAGTCTCTTCCTCTTTCTTCTTAGCTGATAAGTTTGCTCTACTACACATTTGCCATTTTGTGTTTTCTCATCAGAGGTTCAGAGCAATGTGTGTATCACCAACCACCTTCCCTGAAACATTACTGGACCAGTAACCCCGCAATTGTAAGCCAAATAAATCATTTCTTAATCTTTCTAATCTAATTATCTCAAGTATTTCAATATAAAAACACAAAGTTGACTTATAAAGTGAGACACAAAATTTGGAAACAGCAAAAATTCCAACGAACCTACCTTGGCAACTTATATATTTAGCAATTTTATGATTCTGGGTAAAGCTCTCAGCTTCAATTCCCAATCTATGCAATGAGAATGACCTTATTCCAGAGAGCTTTGGATGCTCGTCATTTATATGAGAAAGGTCAAATAGAGTGGGCATTGGTTCATCTGAAGCCAAGACGTTGAAGAAAGATAAGGGAATAAAAAATTACATCATCAAAGCAGAGTCAGGAAAATCATCAAGTACGCCGTTTGGGGGACAGAAAGTGGGTCAGTGCGACATCATGTAGAGAGAGGCTGGCCAGCAAAGAATGAGTCAGCAAACAATAGACAGTACTTACACAGCAGATGAGGTGCTTGTCTGATATTCCGTATAAAGAGGTTTGACTCCATCCAGGAAGATGGCAGAGCTGAGTTTTCCTTAACTCAGCAAGGGTGAGCTCCCAACAAGATTCTTTTTTAAAAAAAAAAAAAAATTTATTACTAAGAGATTTTTCTATTCATTTTACTTGTCAACCACAGATTCCCCTGTCCTCCCTCCTCCCACCCCTTCAGCCCTCCCAACAAGATTCTGCATGAGCTGTTTGTGAACTAAGCTGAGTTTTTCTACAGGGAAAACACAACATAAATATTAAGCCTTTGAATATTCACTTTTACCTATTTCAAATACACCACAGAATGAAATTGTAAAAGGATAGAAAATAATCCCTAAGGTATTGGGAATATCTAAGATTTTGAAAGAAACTGTAAGAGACCTACAAGTTCCTGAGAGAAGAATATTCAGGCTACAACTATAAGGCATGAGAAGGTGTGATATGTGAGTGGAAATAATAGCAGCTCAAATTTTATGATGAAATCATGGGTATCAAGTTATCTTCCTGAATGTTTATGTCTTTTCATAAATTGCTACTTCTACTGCTATAGTTTTGCCCAAACATCACTTTGACCTCATACATTGCTGTCTTGACCTCCTCCACACAGAAATTAAGAAAAATGAGGCAAGGGTGGGGGGTGCGGGGGGAGAGGGAAGCAAGGAGCTTTAGAGGAAGACGAAGGAAGGAAGGAGAAGGAAGAAATGCTATACCATACAGTCCATGCTACCCTTAGGAACTGGGGACAGTCAAATAGTATAGACTGAAAAAGCATTTCCACACCAAAATGTATGAAAATGTATAAAAATGAAATAAGGTATCACGAACCCAGAAATCCCCACATTTGGGAAGGAAACACATTATCAACTTGGCCTTCAGCACATCTGTTAGTTTTACAGTGGGAGCTTTTGTTCTTTCAGCTCCCAGTCAGGGTCTCCACAAGACACCACAAAGATGCCACAAAGGGGAAAAATTGAAAAGGTTTAGTGAAAGGACTGTCTAAGAAAGTATGTGTGGAGTACTGGAGAAATACTTCCAGATGAACAGGAGCGTGTCTTGCAGGTCAAGAGAAGAAATAGTTCCCAGAACTCAGGACGACTGCAGCTGGAGCTCTAAGGAAGAGGCTGGTTCTTCCTGCTGAATGGAAGTGGACGTCTGTGAATGTAGTCGCACTAATCCTCGGGCCAGCAGGAAGGCCTTCCCAGCCTCTGGTCACCGCTGGCACATCCTCCGGCCTAGACCCAAATGGAAGCCAAAAGGCCACAAAACTCAGCTGCAACTGTTCATAGACACCAGCCTGAGCCACAGAATAGGGAAGTCAATACAGAAGACAATAGACATTATTGGGAAGCAAACATAGGCTATCTAGACACTTGGACCATGTCAGTTCCTTTGTCATTTACCTCTAAACAGACATGTGGTCACCACTTCCTCAACAGCCCTACCCACATCAGATAGAATGCTTTGCATGTTAGAGGCCCCGGGAAGCAATCGATGAATAAAGAACATAAGAATACGCACATTCTAGCAAGGTTTAGAGATAATGGTTAGTAAGGTTGGGGAAAGGTCAGAAGCTTGGAAAAAAAGTAAAACATACCGAGTCGCAAGCTCCTCGGGTCTTCTCTCCAGTTTTATAAACCTATAGAGAATCTGATAAGGAAAGCTATCAGAGAGAAGAGAAAAAATAACCGTCTTGTGTTTTGCCAAGTCTCTTTCTCACACAGGGAAAGCGCTTATCTAGAGATGCTTTGGTAAGTGTACGCAACGTCATTTTTACATTTGATTTTATGCCAGTTCCCCCTCTACCCTTAGAACACCCTCTCTGTCCTTCCTATCAGTGTTCATTGGATAATTTCTTCATGCCAGGAAAGTTTCCCCTTACCGTTCCTCCTCATTAATACAAAATGTCACTATATACTTTATTTTGCTGGATACTTTTGTCTTTTTTAATTTTAAGTATGTTGGCCCCCAAATCATACCCCAAAGGATACATTGGAAATTTTCTGTCATAATTCAAGATACTCTACAAGACTAGTATTTTATAAATGGCATCTCTTTATTCTTTATAATTATTCAGTAATACACATATTGTAAACTCTGTTTATAATAAGCTAAGACAGCTAATTTTCACAAAGCTGCACATTAAAGCAAAGATTCATGTACCATATTCTTGGAGTTAAGAAAAACATTCCATATATTCTCCTTTTTTTCCTTCCGTTCCCATCTTGTATTGTTTGTGGTAGGATAGTGGCAATAATCCTTCATAGCACCCCCCATATCAATACCATTTGCCATGTGACCTCATAATTCCCCCCACTGGGAAGAGAGTATATCCTTCCTTTTTGCCTTGGCTGCAGCCTTTTGACTTCATCCATAGAATTTGAACCTCATAACATATCCTGAGTCTCAGAAAGGGCTTGAAGCACTTGGGTTTGCTCCCTTGTTCCGTGGTCATTACCACGACGGCAAACTCAAGTTGGCCCACTGATCCCAAGAGATCAAAACCAAAAACCAAAAAAGCAAGGTCACCCAGCCAAGCCAAGCCCACATTAGCTGACTTCCAGACACATGAGTGAGCCCAGATGATCCCCCAGAGGAACACCCAGCTAAGCCGGGCTGAGATCAGCCTACCCTCAACTGACCTGCAGATCTAAAAGATTGCTGTGTATGAAACATCAATAACAAGACTTAGTTCACTCTTCAACTGTGCAGCATTGCTGTTCATCCTGACACTAATTTGCAGGGTAAACTCAGAAGCATGGATCTCTTTGAGCCTCGATTTGGCATTGTAAAAGAAGGGACTAGATTCCTTCTGCCAGTGTCTAGGTTTTAAAATTGCAGTGTTTTTATGATAATTAGAGATTGTCACTCCATTATCTGTTTCCTCTTTGCTGTGGGATGTTCTGTATGGCAAATGTGTTGCTAATAAAACCCTGATTGGCCAGTGGCTAGGCAGGAAGTACAGGCGGGACTAACAGAGAGAATTAAAAGAACAGGAAGGTGGAGGGAGTCACTGCCAGCCACCGCCAGGACAAGCAGCATGTAAAGATGCCGGTAAGCCACGAGCCATGTGGCAAGGTATAGATTTATGGAAATGGATTAATTTAAGATATAAGGACAGTTAGCAAGAAGCCTGCCACGGCCATACAGTTTGTAAGCAATATAAGTCTCTGTGTTTACTTGGTTGGGTCTGAGCGGCTGTGGGACTAGCAAGTGAGAGAGATTTGTCCTGACTGTGGACCAGGCAGGAAAACTCTAGCAACACCTCTTTTTTATTATTTTCCCTGAATGATAAAGCAGTGGTAATAATAGAGTCTCATAAATGATATGTTAATCAGTTCATTCATTTAAATAACATATATTCTGGGAAAAGGACAAAGCCCAACAATTGAAACTTACCACAGGTAAATAAAAATTAATTACAGGAAGGACAATATATCTACTATACAGGGATATACAGTATTTACATACAGTATTTATTTACACATTCTATAAATAGGCAGGCATGTTTCTTCTAGTTGTTACTACTAAAAGAAATGCTTCAATAAACACTGTTTTAAAAGGATGATTATGACAGTTAAGTAAAATAAAATGCCATTCTTCACATTTTTTCCATAACTAACTGTTGCTTTTAGTCACAGAGAAACAGCCATGATGTATATATAATAGAGTTTTACTTTTGATTATTTTTGGGGTTTTTTTTGGGGGGGTTCAAAACAGAGTTTCTCTGTGTAGTTTTGGTGCCTGTCCTGCAGTTCGCTCTATAAACCAGGCTGGCCTCCAACTCACAGAGATCCGCCTGGCTCTGCCTCCCGAGTGCTGGGATTAAAGGTGTGCACCACAGCCACCCGGCCTAGATTTTTATTTTTTACAGAAAATAAATTTTCAGTGCTCGAGATTAAACCCAGAGTCTCATGTATGTTAGAGAAGCACTCTGTCCCTTATCTACACTTTCAGCCCAAGAAATTATCATTACTGTACAGTAAAGGAAGAGTCCACAAACAAATTGGTAATCCATTTTTTACTTGGGCCAACCTATCATCCAAGAGGCCCATTATGAGTCCCCAATAGCCAGTTCTATTCAGTTCGGAAGCCATGTTGCAGCCTTTTTTACATGTTGCAGTAGGGACTAGGAACACGTAAGTCCCAGGAGCATACCTAATAATAATGTGTTGTTACAGTTTGAACTATGTGCCTCAAAAAGACACGCTGGATTCCTAACATTGATCACCTCACAGTGTGCCCTTATTTGGAGATTGGGTCTTTATAAAAGTAATATATCAAAATGAGAACATCAGGGTAGACCCTGATCCAAAGTGACTGGCATTCTTACAAAAGGAGAAAATTACACAGAGACAAATGATAAGCATGGAGCGAATGAATGATGTGACAAACACAGGGAAAGAAAGACAGAGTCCATGAGTTAAAAGAGACAGGTCTAGGACAGATCCTACCATCTCACCAACAGCTCTCTGGCACATTGCTGTCAGGCTTCTAGCTTCTAAAACTAAGATAGTAAAATTCAGTTTGTGGTAGGTTGTCACAACAATCCTAGGCAATTTAAGTGTCCTGGTATACACATAACACAGGTTATCCCATTCTAGCCACAAAGAGACCCACTTGATCGAAAGAAACTGGCTGTAAATTTAAAGACCATGTTTGCCTATAAGCAAGACGGTGTCTCCATAAGAAGAGGGGTACCTCTGCTGCTGTGGCAGAGCAGTTTCAATGCTACTTGAGCAATGATAAAAATATGCCTGTGGTTTTGTGGCTGGCATTGCACAAAGGAAGGGGAAAATTGTCTAATAAACCACTTTTGCGGAATGAGACTTTCATACCGCCCTTGAATAGTCATGCAAACTCATCATGAAGACTAAACCATGGAATCATTTTGAAATTTCGTTTTATAATTGTGTGTCCACTCAGCTTGTACTTATGAAGCAACACCATTATGTATCAGGGAAGTGAACTGCTAACGTTGGAAATGGGCGCCTCTATTCTTAGTTACAGAAATCTATTTAAATTTTAGCATTGGCAAGACTTTTGTTTTGAAGAGCTGTGAAAGCGGATCTCCCCATTCCAAAGTCAAATTTCCATATGCTAATTTCAAATGATGAACATACTTGAAATCGCGTTTGCATAACCCATGAATCCACAAATGACTTTAGGGAAGCTGATATTTATTTGCCATCTTCAGTAAATTCCATCGGCTCCAGATGGCTTTCATATTTGAGTTCCTCAGCACATCCTAACTTAAACATTCATCTCCCAACTCTTGCCCTCCCCTACCTTGGCTATTTCTGTTGATAGTACCTTAAATACCCACCTTTCCCCTTACCCTGTCATGCCCATACAGCCAATTACCACATTTTACAGATTCTATATTCATATAATCTGTATTTGTCTGGAGCAGAGTTGCTTTATTTCAATTCATTTGCCCACTCTACTAAAGCAGCCTATTACATGTACCCCATCTCCAAAATTCCCCAGTAAGCTAAGCCTGTCATTTAGTTTAATAACTATCAGCACAACATCAAAGTCATTATCCTTAAAAGTTCTCAAGTTTCTAATTATAAGACTCAATATTTGATGGTTTTATTTTTTATGTCATACTCATGTTCCCTTTTTTACCTACTCCTACCAATATTTAGTATTTTGTACATGGACTCATGTTCCCTTTTTCCACAATTTTCTTCTTACTCAGAGTGCCCTTACTCTTCATCTCTGCCATTCACTCTTCCACAAGACCCATTTCAAAGATAACTCTTTCTTAATTCAAATATAATAGAATCCTACAACTTCTACCCTACACCTAGGTCCAGTGGATTTCCGAACCCTGAGTCATTTGAAGTTTATACATGCAAATTCCATCTATTGTATTACCTCCTCACTGGAGTCCTCTGAATTCATTACCTCCTCACTGGTTATCTTCTGAAATCGAATTCATCAATCAATTTGCAATAAAGCCTGTAGATGAAACAACTGTAGTACCTACAGGTAGCTTCTTATCAATTCAAGTCAGAATTTGCAATCAAATGAGTTTTCTACAAATTTATTTTAAACTCAGTTTTCAGAGCATTATAGATTTGAAAATTACGAAAAAGAGGTTGTGAGCCGATGGTACTTTACTCAGATTTAAAATCCATATAGACTGACCAATTTCCACCTCAGTTATTTTGTTTATATCCATTGCATCAGAAAAATTATTGTGCAGGTACTAACTGTATTAAGTACTTTATGTTCGTGCATCAATAAGGAATCAACCAGAGAAACAGGAACCATTTCAGAATTTATAACAGAAAGATTGACTTAGGTCACAGAAATGACTGGAGAAGTTGAGCAAACAGGTATGAGTGAAGAAGCCACAGAGCAAGTACTATCTGCAGGTGTCTGTCACTCTAGGATGTGCAGATAAGGGAGGTGGCAATGCCACATGAACCCAGGGTTAAAGAAAGAAGAAAGGAAGGTGAGTCTACCCAGCAGAAGCTGTCAAGTCAGTGAGTCCAGATTTGACCTACAGACTCGATGCAATCCAATTCAAAATCCCAGTGAGTCATTTCACAGATGTCAATAATTCTAAAATTCTTGTAAAGAGGCAAGGGATTCATAGTAACCCACACAATGCTAATAAAAGAAAAAAATAATAAAGTTGAAGAAGTGACATGGCACAACTCAAAGACTGTCTGTCAAACTCCAACCATCAAGACAGTGACAGCCATGAAAGAAAAGACAAATAGATCAAGGAACACAAAAGGAACCCAAAGTAGACTATAAATATAGTCAATTTATCTCTGGCAAAGAACAGTCTTTTCAATGAATGTGCTAGAATTTGGTATTTTTATTTAAAAAATGTATCTAGAAATAGATCTTCATGAAAACTGTCTCAAAATAGATAATTAACCTAAAATTAAATTGAAAGCTACTCTAAACCAACAAAGGAGGAACCTTGTGTAACTTAGTAACGATCTTTAAAAGTGCATGGTGATAACCTTTAAAAGTACAATATAGAAGGCAAGATGCATAGAGAAAATAACTGAGAAGCTGAAAACCAACTATGTCAATAAAATGAGAAAGTAAGTTCCAGAGTAGCAGGAACCATATGCAACAGACACATAAAGACCATCAGCCAAAATTCACAAGGACTCTTAAAGTTCCACAGTGAGAAAACAAACACCTCAATCGTCAAATGGGACAAAGACATGGAGACACCTCAGTAGAGAAGGGGCAGAGATGACAAATGAGCATAAGAAAGGACAACTCATGTCATATGTCATCAGAAAATGGAAATTACAACAGTTTGATACAGATCTATTAGAATGGCTCACACCCAGAAGGCAGACAGAAAGCAACCAGTGCCGGCTAGTGTGGAGGGCAGCAAGAACTCTGATTTGTCGCTGTTGGGAATGCAGAAGAGTACAGCCATTTTGCAAGACAGTTTGGTAGGGGCTTGTTGTTTGGTTTGGTTTTGAAACAGGTCTTCTGCAGCACAGACAGGCCTCAAGCTCATTGTACAACCAAGGATAATCTTCAACTTTTGATTCTCCTGCCTCCACCTCTAGAGAGTTGGGCTTATAGATATACACCATCATGCTTTGTGCATTCTAGTGAAACACTCTACAATCCCAGCCCTGGTTTGGCCATTTCTTATTAAACCAAGCACATATAAGCCTCCTTAGTATTTACCCAGAAGAATCCAAAGTTTGGGTTACACACACACACACACACACACACACACACACACAGAGAAACCACAAGATTTTGTACGTGGATGTTTTAACGATCTTATTATGACAGTTCCAACTTAACAATTATGTGTATAAATACATTGTCTTATTCAAACTAATAATAAATAAAACAATTGTGTTATTCAAAACAAGTACATCATAGTCAACACTGTTTAAAGGTAAACTTCAGGACAAAAGAATTATGAAGAGTTTACTTGGACAAATAATGACTTATGGATGACACAGCACTGGAAACAGAATTGCAAGTGGACAACTTTTATAAGACACATGTACAAGTAGAGCAGGAATAATTTTGTTTGGTTCTGGCTAGGTAATTGCCTTACTTGGTCTGCATTGATAGAAGGCTCTAGTTATACATTTAAAAGTTAACTTGTGGCATTTATGGGTTGAACTTTAGTTTCATTTTTTTTTTAATATTAGCATTTACAAGAAACAGCTCAGGTTAAGTTTCACTTCTGTTTGCCAGTCAAACAAAGATGAAGTCACTTATGAGGTCGGACTGGTTTTTGTCTACTCTGGAATTCTTCAGGCCTGGTCTCCATTTGAATTTAGTATAGAAGAATTAGAAAGAAATGCTCCACCAAGCCATGAAAAGCCAGGAAGGAAGCTTGAATACATGGAACTACTTGGGAGAAACAATCTGTAAATCTGCATACTGTGATTCCGGCTACGTGACATCCTGGTCAAGACACCGCCGCAGAAGCAAATGAAAAGACAAATGGCTGCAAAAGAAGAGAGTGGGGAGGATGAATTGGGAGCAGAACACGGGGGCCGGGGGGGGGGTAAGAGAAGGAAAATACCGTTATATTAACACTACTACGTGGGACGCATGCTCACATGAGCTTATACAAACCCATAGACTGTTACAGCACCAGGAGTTAGCCCCATTTGAAGATGTATAACTAAGAGATAGCACACACAACACACACACACACACACACACACACACACACACACACCACCACCACCACCACCACCACCACCACCACACAAATGGTATCAGTAAAAGACTTTACAACATATAACAGCCAAACTTTCATTCAAAACAAAACACATAATGAATGTGAGGTCCTGCTGGCCACGCTATCCCATGTTGCATAGCAGGGCCGCACGGAAGCCTTGGTTCTGAACGCATGTTCTGCACTACGTACGCCATTATGCCGGGCGATACCAGTGAGCGCTGTCTGAAGCACCTCAGCTTGAGAGTCTGGACTATTATCTGCTACCACTGATATGTTTTACGCAGATGCAAGGTTTTCCACTCTTACAGAAACTTGTGGTTGAATTATGGAAGACAAAGACTTTTTAACATCCTCATGCCTCCACATGTAAGTATCAGGTTAACGTATCTCTGGATTGTGTTGCATTAGAATGCTTCATTTAAAAAATCTGAATTGCTGACTTGAGCTTCACACACACAAAAAAAAATCATTAAGTGAATTTTGGATTGCAAGTCAGACAGAATTTCCAACCATTCTGAAATGACCATGAATTGCTATTTTGTACTAGATAGTTATGTGAAACCACATCCAAAGTATTGATGATTATAAAAATCAAAATACTGACCAATTGGTCAATATTTTGAAGCACACTGAAGATTCTCTGTCCTGCAGTATCAAATACTCAAACAAGATTTAATACTTTACGTAAAAATAAACAAGTGCATCCATATCACTAGTGTGCATGGTTGCACAAACATGGTTGTTTGTCCTTAACATATGATAAAGTTTTATATATACCAAAGAATGGTTTTAAAATTAATTTATTTATCATTTATTAGTAAATGTTTTAATGCTTGAATATGCACTTTATATACCTAAAAATCCAGGGTTGCATAAAGTTTCTCAGAGGAAAGGGGTCACAAATGGTAAAAATTTAGGAAACCCTGATGTGACCTCTGAGTTTAGGTGATTACAATGTGTCAGCCTAGGTTAACAGTTGTAGCAAATGAACCACTCTAGTGGAGAATATTGACAAAGGGGGACATAAGGGAGACGCTACATGTACGGAGCAAGGGAGGCTGTAGATTGGACACATCTCCTCGGAATTCTTATATTGATACCCTAATCCCCAGAGCGATGCTGTTGGGTCGGGTAGGAGGATTCAGTGATTGTAGATGAATTTCTAAACAGTCTTATTAAATAAGAAACTTTTTCCAGGGGAGAAAATTGGGCCACAAAAAAGTTAACTGGCTCTCCTACAGTCTACAAGTGATGATTAACTCATCATTGCGGTGCCTTCATTAATGAGATTAGCATTGTAATAAAAGGGACCCCATACAGCTCCTTGCCTCTTCTGCCATATGAAAACACAGTGAACAGACGATTGTCTATGAACAAGGCTCCAGGCCTGCATCCAACCCCAAATCTGCTTATGTATTCTTCTGTGTTTTCCCACCTCCAAGAACTCTAAGAGACACATTTCTACTGTCTATCCACCACACAGAGGGCACATCGTTCTAGCAGCCCCAAAAGACTAAGACAGACGATACAGGCAGAATCTATGTGCATTTCTCTCCACTTTGTAGTAAATCTAAAATGGTTCTAAAGACTAATAAGATATATATATATAATTTATATATATATAATTTATGTATTTATATATATTTATAGGCTGGATTTTTTGAATCAGGAAACTGAGTCTGATAACTATCCTCAAATTTTAGGAGCACGTGAAGGTCGTCTCTGACTATAAGTTGCCCAAGAGCCACAGACCCTTATTCCTGGGTTCCTTGCTTTCCTTTGGATAGACGACCTCAAGTTTAGTTATTTATTTGCATCCACTTTATCACTCAGTTTAAAACACACTGTGTCTTCATCGCTATTTGTTCCAGTACCTCTGGCTTCCAGCTTTTGGTATCAAAAAATGTCAGGATCTTCATTAGCAAAGAATGAAACACAACACTGATTAGGCATCTGCCCTCTACCTTCCTAAAGATCTGTTTTTTTCCTCTTCACCAAACCATACTATTTGGGGGTGATCTCTGACAGTACAAGAAATAAGAAAATTGGCTCTCTGTTCTCTACTACCAAACTCCTAGTACCCATAAGCCACTACTCTTCCCCAAGTGCCACCTTTGTAGGTCAGGCCTTTCTCTCTGACCATGAGTCCAACAAGCTCAGGCAACCTTCATCCTTTCTGCACTAGGAGAAGATGGTCCAGTTGCACAAACACTCACTGACAAGATGTCTCTGGTAGGAAATGAACTGTTCTTGACAGAGTGAAAAGGAGAGACATAAGACACTCACACGCATGCCCCATCTTTAACTATTTGAATTCAAGGGGGACAGTTGTTTTACACTTCTGACATTAATAATCTTCATCTGAAAAGTAAGAATGATAATAACAACTAATACTGGCTAAGCTCCACAGTTGTAAAAAGAACTGACTACACTGGCCCCTGTGAAGTAAACTACAAAAAAGGTCTGGGCAAGTGAAGCTTAACCATGTCTGCTGGGCTTTAATTCAGCCCTTTAGGTGACGCTCTATAAGTAGAAGGCGATGCTCTAACGTCACCTAAGCTGGCAAGCCATCCACACTCACCATGGTAACTAACTGACTTTGTTACTGCTTCCCACTTCTCGCTCCCATCATCCTTTCTGTTCTGAACAATTCACAGCATACAAGGAATCCATGCAAAGGCGATAGCAAACAAGAGGCAAAATCCCACTCTCTGGGAAGGCAGTGCTAATTCAAATACGAGTATGGTAGTTCTATGTCCATTGATTTTTGTAGATGTAATGTGTCTTTTTTAAATGTCTCCAGATAAATCAGTATTTTGAATTTACACAAAAATCTGTGATGGTTTCTTTGGACCTACCTTTCTCACGAGGATTTTCGAAAATGATTTTGCTGTGATTTCTATTATCCATTATGTCAGTTATAAATAATTCCGTAATTAAATAATTAAACATTATTCGGATGCATTGTTTCTTTTAAACATACCTAGAAAGTAACATAATTTACAGAACTAACCTTTTTTTAAAAAAAAAAAAAGACATTTTAAAAGCATCTATGCCAACTTGTTTTTTATGCTTGTTTTTATTCATTAACACTATGTACAGACATGAGATTTCCAGAGAATCTGCACTTTCTCATAATGTATGAAATCGTCATGTGTGCATGCATCTTTCTGGGGAACGGGTCTGTATACGTCAGTCATCCATGACCACATTGAGCAGTAGCTGTCCCCTGTGACTAGGACCTCACTGAAAACCCATGACAGTGGATGTTAGTGAACTTTAGACCTACCTCTGATTTTTTTGCTTTGTATACTGTTGTATACTGTTGTAGCAGGGCTTCCTCCAGCAATTGTACTACTTGTTTTGTGTCTTAGAAACTGCAAGCATCCAATGACTGTCACATTGCCCACTGCCCAGATGAGACATAAACAGAGATGGAGGGGTCCTGGGCAGTGTTTGCTGGTCCCCGGGGCTGCTGGGATATCCCTCTGCAGCTTGGCTTGCAGAGAAATTTGGAAGTTTCTTTTGAACAGCTTCATTTTTTCATTTTTATTGGATAAGAAATTACTTGGCACTCTGCTCAGCAAGGAACACATTATTCTGTCATAGCTGCATAGACAAAGAAGCATTTTTAAAATGAATATGGCATAGAGGACAGATATAATTTTTTGAAAGAAATTTGGCTCGGCAAGGTAAACAACCAAAAAAAAAATCTGGAGAGAATTTACAGAGAACAAAGACCTTTGGTCATGCAGGACTCTATTTGAAGGAGAACATGCTCCTTTCTACAGTTGTGGTCATCTTCCCCCTTCAGACATCATATTAAGAGAGGCACAAACATGACCGGGGTATTTTGAAGTGCTTTTAAATGCACAAAGAAATATGTACCTCTATATCTGAACAAGACGTTGCATTGTGAGTGTAAAGTATCCCCGCCTAGACTAACATTTTATCTCTTAGCATGAAAAATCTTCTAGACATCGAAAGAGCACACCGGAATAGTGCAGCACAAGAGGGGCTTACCTCACTTACACAATCAGTTTCTATGCTACAGTGAAAGCAACTGAGCACTTATTTATCATCCCCATTCCGACTTCATGTCGTCAAGAGCAACTAACATCAGCCATGATGGACCCACATCCTCTCCTGTCTCCACAAAACTCTGAAGTACGCTCCTGAGTAATAGCATTCTTAACTCCAGCGTTTCCTCTGAAGAACTGCAATGAAAGAATTTAATGTCAAGAACTTTATCCAGTGCCGAGGTGGAAGACAAACAGAGAGGAAGGGTGGAAATAAGAACACATGTTTAATCTAAATGGGTGTATCTACCTCCGCAAGCACTACTTTAAATATAGACAGGCAACTTCAGTAATGCCTCCAGTCTGATTTAAGAGGTACCAGAAAAAGCTATATCCCTTCACCCCAGTACCAAATCCAAATTCAAGTCCACAGTCCCCACCCCAAAAATCTAAGAGACTGCTATAGTTTCAAATTCTGAATCTTTTGAATACTTTACATTTTGTAACTTCCCATAGCAAGGCATGGGGAAGTACTCACAAACATTAACATATCTGATGCAAAATATATGAAGATTCCTGGGCTGGAGAGATGGCTCAGTGGTGAAGAGCACTGGCTGTTCTTCCAGAGGACCTTGGTTCAATTCCCAGCACCCACATGGCAAATTAGAACTGTCTGTATTTCCTATTCCAGGGGATCTGATACCTTCACACCAATGCACATAAAATAAAGCTAACTAAATTTTTTTTAAAGATTCCCATTATATATGAGAAAAAAAAAGACCATGTACAACTTTGTGCCAATTCATGTCAACCTTTATCCCCAAATTATTTTCCTACGTTAGAATAGTTAGATTAGTTCCTCATGACCCACCTTTCCCAGCTTGTCAGTCATACACCTTTCCATAAAAATCACCAGTTGCCTAAGTAGACGCCTATTCTCCTGATCAAGTTTCACTATTTATGTAAGAAAGATCCCATCTCCCATCAACATAAACTGGGAAACCTACTCCTCAGGCTCACCTACCATCCAAACTGCTCCTCTCTGCTGGGTCCCCAGCTCTCTCACACCCTCCTTCTGACGACTGTTTTCATTGTCCCTGCCTCGTGGAACCCAACTACAAAAGACACTGCCCCATTTCCTTTGGAATGCCAAATGCAACCAAATCTTAAGTCTACTACGTAGAGGACACAGATGCAGGTGTCTGTGCAATTGTTGTGAATAAGATCCATCTTCCATGGTGAAGTAGGAGAGAAACATTGTATCAGGGGTTTGGATGAATAGTTAGAAAACAGTAACTCCTACCAAGAAGACACAAAGAAGCTGTACTGAAAAAAAAAATCTTAGATTTCCTGATGATACAGGGGTGGGAATGAATGAAACTATTTAAGTTAGTAATCCTGTTCATTCTACAACTCAGAACCTGAACTCTGTCGCTTTGAAGAACTCCAGACAACTGGCCTCAATGTGCCTCTCTGTCCAACTGCACTGTCCAGTATATAACCACTGACTCCGGGTGTCCAAAGATGACATGGCACATAAAATGAAAATACAGCATTTATTTTACTGTTTCTTTTTAGTTTTTATTGTAGTTGCTAAAAAAAATTTAAATTCCGTATGATTTCCTGTGTTTTAATGGGGAGTGCTGGTCTTAGTCTTCCCACAGCCCCCACTGACCACCCTTCCCCAACCCCATCAAGTCCACCCTCAGTCATGTTTCAGAAATTTACATTTCTCCCACTGAGTATACTAAATGGGCAAGATGGTTCTCTCTTTATTTCAGTTTATCCTAAGTTGACTGACCCCAGGAGTGAGGAGAGAGAGGACAGAATGTAGGGAACACTGCCCATGTCCTCCTCAGAGTGGCCATTCTGTGCCTTAGCATTTCTATTGCTGTGAAGAGACACTGTGACCACAGCAACTCTTATAAAGGACAGCATTTAATTGTGGTGGCTTGCTTACAGTTCAGAGGTTTAGTACATTATGGTCATGGTGGGAAGCAAAGCAGCATGCATGCAGACATGGTGCTGGAGAAGTAGCTGAGAGTTCTTGGATCTTGATAGGCAGGCAGCAGGAAGTAGTCAGTCTCACTGGGTGTGGCTTGAGCACATATGAGCCCTCAAAGCCTCCACAGTAACACACTTCCTCCAACAAGACCACACCTACTCCAACAAGACCACACCTACTCCAACAAGGCCATACCACCTAATAGTGCCACTTCCTTTGGGGCCATTTTCTTTCAAACCACCACATAGCCTATCCAAAATGAACTCTGCTGTTACCTTTAAAATATGAAAATAGACCAGGTGGTGGTGGTGCAAGCCTTTAATCCTAGCACTCAGGAAGCAGAGGCAGGTGGATCTCTCTGAGTTTGAGGACAGCCTGATCTACAGAGCAAGTTCCAGGACAGCCAGGGCTACACATAGGACAAGCCTTGTCATGAAAAACCAAAAATGAAAATAATTTTCTTCTATTTGTTGATAGAAAAACCACTTATCATTATAAACTTTTCAGAGTCTATGGAGAATCCAAATGACCTAAGAGTTGACCCGTTTCTTTCCATTTGTGAAATGCACATAAAAAACATTAAAGGATAGTTGATTCTTTGAGTCTCAGAAATCCCAAGAACATGACTAGGAAAGAAGTAAAAACAGACTGGCACTCTTTAGTAAACTAAGTCTGCCTGATAGGAGAAAATGCCTGTCTTTTCTTACTGTACTTAGTGGGTGTGTACTGAGTAGAGACCAGGGCTGAGCATGAGTACAGAACAGTGGGTGTTCAGAAGAACATTAACCTCTTCTGGAAGCAGCAGCATCTTCCGGTCAAAAGCAGGAGACAGTAAGCATGTACCAGTTTTCTATTTGCATCACCTATCTTAACGGCTAAAAAGCAAGTCTTCTGAAGTCACTTTCCCATTAAAATGGGAAAACGACAACTCTCAACTACATATAAGCTCATGAACTTGTATAGACTTTGGATATGGTTAATCTTGGTGTGATGTCTTCATGTATCCGAAAGTTTGCTTATTGCACAGCAGATAGTAAGGAAATAAGGTTAAAAGATAAGAACAGGAAGATAATTACACATTTTACTTTTATTTCAATTCCTAATTTTAAAACTTTTTTGCCTCTTTTCCCTGATGTCACCATGCTACATTATACAATAAAAGAGGCCAGAAATTTTAGTAAATTATAACCAGTGCCTTCCTTTTACAAATTAGAGGTACAAGAATAAAAAGATAATCAAGTTTTAGGGCACATCTGAAAGAGCTATATAAACATCAGAAGGTCTTTATGAGTCTCATAAAGCAGACTATACTTCATTAACAGGTTCTCAGGGTTTAACCCTATCTGTGGACACTAAATTTTTGGAGGTTAAAGTCAATAGATGAGGTGAATTTAAAGAAATTATTCTATATTCATTATTCCATAAATGTGTGTATGGGGGGTGTTGCCTAAGTATAAAAAGTACTGACATCTACGTATTTTCTGAGAGATACTGGTTTTTATCTCTTATTTAATAAGAATCTCACAACATTAAGATAATTTAAAAGCTTTATAATATTAAGTGAATATTTAATAGTAATAGTATATACTACCTGTTTTCTATGAGCTAGGCACCATAAGCACTTTCTATAATCTCGTTTATTCAACCCTTATAACAGAAGGTGTGATTCTCAGTCAAATTTTATACAGAAAGCTAAAATAATCAGAAATTAAGCCACTTAGCCAAATCATCAGGTGAGAGAACCAGGATGAGCCTAACCAGGTTACCTTAACACTGGAATCCTTGCCGGTCAACTTTGTTCTTGACTTGCTATTGCTTAAATGGTGTAGAAAATGATATCTCCTACTTATTAACAGCAGCCTGAAGGGAAAGACAGGCTTGCGGGTCCAGGTGATGAGTTCAGTTTGAAGAATGCTTGGCTTAGGGTGTAAGCAGTGTGTCTGAGTGGAAATGCCTGGGTATGATGGATAGATAGTATGGAGCTTAAGCTCAAGAGAGAAGAAGAGAGACTGAGCAGACACCAGCAAGCATTTTACTGTCCAAAGTCTAGGTAAATGACCCCCAGGCATAGTGTTTCAAAGGGAGGGAGCCTGCCCAGGTAGTCCTGGGTAAATTCCTCCAGCACTCACTACACCTGTACCACTGTGAGAAGCACTGTGGAAATGCAAAGGCCTTTAAGTAGTATTTAGTATTACAGTCCCACAAAGCACTTGCATTTGGTGAGTAAGAAGATAAAATTGAAATCAAACAGAATCCGTCCAAACAAACAAACCCACATACTTATAAAATTATAAAACTGGAGGATCAAAGGAAGGAAATTAACTGGGGAGCATTGGGGAATATTTAAGGAGGGAAGTGGAGTTTGACCAAGACAAGATCAAAAAAAAAAAAAAAAGATGAGAAGAAAGAATGAAGAGTTGGAATTTATCCCATGTGCCATCGAATTTCAACACTGAAAATTCTAACCAGGAGGAAACTGTTTACTAGTCAAGGCTTAGTTACAGCAGATGGAATCTGTGTTGGCCTTTCTGGACAGAAAGAGAATGCTACCCTTCCCAAGCATTAAATGTTTTACTGAATTATTAGAGTAGCCAAGTTAATACACTTAAGCAGAGTATCCTAGGACAACCACCAAGGCCCAGCCCAAGAAACGGACTTCTGAGATAACAGCTTCTAGAAACAGCTACCTCCAAGACCAGCCCTGGTTCCAGGTACTCTGGAAAACAGGTTCTTCCCTCCGCCCCTTCCTCTCTACACTGGGGAATTCGAGATCTGAGTTGAAGTCTCACATGAATTCATTCAATAGACTTAACTCAAATCATATCGGACAGATATTCCTGCCTTAATAAAGTCTGGGAAATGTGGAATTTTAGCTTTCCACTCTCTGCAGAGCAAAAGGACTCATTGAAAGGAAGTCGATGATTTGTTAGGGAAAACAATCTACATGTCTGTCCTACTAGGCATGTCCAGAGGCTGTGCTTAGGATAGGAATTACCTTCCCATCCACCAGTTCGCACACACACTCACTCAAAAGGCATCTCTGTTGGCAATACAACAGATCAACAGTAACTTTACATTTCTGCTTTCATTCTTGAGTCCACTATCTAGAGACAACTGATTCACCAGTCAGCTGTAGCCAGTTAACATGCTCTTGCCTTTTCTTTTCTATTCTAAAAGAGAAATATTATATTTCCTTGACTTTTGTGGCTTAATTATAGCTTGAACTGTCAGCTCTGAGGACTGGAATCACTTGACAACTCAAGTAGGCAATAGACACGTCTTGTCTGATTAGGGAAAGTGTTCATAGCCAGTCTTTGAAAGACAAGGATGGAAAAAATGATCACGTACTATCCCCATTCCTATTCATATTGAGGATACTGTTCCCATCTTCACTGAATAACCATCATCATTTGATATCAAGGAGGAACAAGATGAGAGGACTTATAACAATAGTAATTACACTGTTCTTGTCATATCCCAAGCACGGTGTGTGCTAAACAATCAACCTGGACCACTTTATCTTAATTCTTACAGCAACTTTCCTGGAGAACTTTTACCGTGACCATCATTTGAGGAGAAAACCACAAATATGGAGCAGAGGAGACAAAAATCATCTTACCGGCAAATTGGTGGTTTTACAAGTATAACTACACATTGAAGCCTTCTTCCTAAAATAAAGGAGCCCATACCCAAAAAGCAGGATTCAGTAGGAATTCTCTGTTCCCTAGGAGGAAGTGATGCATTTTTTTTGACTGAACAAATAGCATTTGTTAATTTATTTATTTTTAATTTTATAATTAATTTAATTTTACATATCAGTCATGGATTCCCCTGTCCTCCCTCCTCCCACGGGCCCCCCGCCCCATGGCCCTCCCCCCAATCCACCTCCCCATTCCCACCTCCTCCAGGGCAAGGACTCCCCTGGGGATTCAGCTCAGCCTGGTAGATTCAGTGGAGGCAGGTCCACTCCCCTCCTCCTGGATCTAGAAAATACCATCCTGAGTGAGATAACCCACACTCAGAAAGACAAACATGGTATGGACTCACTCATAGGTGGATACTAGATGTGGAGCAAACTACACTGCTACTCACAACTCCAGGGAGGCTACATGTAAAGAGGACCCTAAGAAATGATGCATTTTTATTACATTCTCCTTTGCATCTCCATAACTGAGTTGCGATGGTCTACACAAGTTATATGATGACTCTTATCACCTTGGCAAAAGAAATCACAATCCCAAACTTATTTATTTATTTAAACAATAATATGCTCTTTGCTAACATCAGGATAAGTGGAACTTCGTATTTTCGTTTCTTCTACTAGTTTAACTCCTCTGTCTAAAGGACTGGGAGAAACCAGAATAATGATACGAATACAGTTTAGAGAGTCACTTTTTTTTTTTTTTAACATGAGCCAGGTCTCAGCCAGAAGACCAAATTTTAGTGGAAGCTTCCAGTCAGCACAATAGCACTGGAGAAGGCCACTTATCAATTACCAACCTCTCAGGCCTAGCCACTAGTGACTGTACTAGCAATAGATCAAGGCAGGAATGAATTTCCAAACATGAGCCGAGAAATGCACATGGAGTCCCAGCTTGCTGTTAATCTGTAATGAGTTTTAAATAAGCCATTTAACTTCTTCCTCCTTTGGCTCCTCATCTGTAAAATCAGGATGAAAATTAAACTCTCAGATATCTTTCAGCATTAATTATTGTTTGGAAAGGAGATTAAGTCCTGAGCACTAAGCTAAACATCAGTGCTCTGATCCGTTTTGGGTCAGCTATCTAATTTGGCAAGAGATTTTGGTCAATTCTGTTTCTAAACAAGTTCATCAAAGTTCTGTCCAGGCAGCCGAAGTTATCCTTTTGAAACTTGCTACCAGTGGCCTTTGTTATGTAAACATAAAAGGAACAATTACTCACAAAGAATTATACTAAAAGCATCTGTGACTAAGCGGTAATTGGGTGTTTAGTAAAACATCAATTAAGTGACATTTTTCTTCTAGTAACCTAGAAACTCATTAATATATATGAAATTATAGTAGCCACTAGCATTTCATTATAAATACCACATAGGACTTTTGGATAACTACACCTGACTTGATAGAATAAAATTTTAACTGTTTCCTGTTGATTTTATTCTGAATGGCCAACACATTTTATTCTAAGTGGAAGGGTAGGTGGGGGAAATCTCAGAGGGGTTGGGGAAGAGAAACCGTGATCAGAATATATTGTATGAAAAAAAATTAATAAAAGAAAGAAAATCATCATTCTAAATTAGTAAAACCTCATTTACAGAACTGATCCAAATATAAAATTCCATGTAAATGAGAACACTAACCTAGCCAACAAATAATTATGAAATACTATCATGTGCTAAGCAAAATACAAGTTTCTGACAATACAGTATAATACAATAGATAAAAATATTTACTATTATGTATCTTATCTTCTAGCAGCATGGAAGGAGAGAAAGGAAAATGTAAGAAATAAACATAAATAAATAAAACATATAGTATACCAGATGCCTAGAAAATCCATTATAGGAAAAAAAAGAAAGAAAAATTACAGAGATTGGTGACATAGTTGGAAGGGTTGGAGTAGAGTGAAAATAGTCATTTTAAACAAGATGGGCAAGAAAGGTCTTTCTGGTAGGGGTAATTTGAACTGTGACCTATAGCCTTGTTTACGGCGATTTGGAGAAAAGACGTTCCAGGTAGAGAAAAGAGCAAATGCTAAAGCCCGAGTATGCTTAGAATATTTGAAAACCACCAAAGACTCTAGGTTGGGGAAAAGAATCAATGGAAGCTAGGGAGTTATTCGTACAAGGATTAAAAACACAGATCCTGATCCTCAGCATCCACATGGCACCTCACAACTGTGTGTAACTCCAGTCCAAGAGGATCTGACACCTTCTTCTGGCATCGAAGGACACCAGGCACACAAGTGGTGCAGATGAACATGCAGGCAAAATGTCCATACATATACAAATAAAGGAATGACGCCTTCAAAAGCATAATTACAAAAATATGGTAAAATACAAATAAACAAGCAATGATGCACAAAAGAATACAGGAATCCGATAGTAAGGTTCCAGCACAACTCATGAATGTGTGGAGGCATATGAGGATGACGTCATAGGGAGACGGACTATCAGTTTGTAGTTCTCAGACATTGATGCACTCTGGAATCAGCTGACGTGCTGGCTGAAATACAGATTTCACAGCCCCTCCTCCACTGTTGCGGATGTGGTAGAGACCCAGAGAACTTGCATTTCAAATGAACTCATAATAAGAAACTGAATGGGGTTGGTCCTCAAGGAAAGGGAAGCTTCCCTGAGCTGTTCTTGCTTCCCCCAACAATAGAAAATACCGAAGAGGCTTTGGATTCCAGCTCTTCACTTACATGATATGAAACTTTGAGAAACTTACTAAGGTTCTCTAACCAATAACATCCATTTTGTTTGTTTGAAAACAAAAATTCTGCCAGGTGGTAGTGGTGCACACCTTTAAATCCAGCACTCGGGAGGCAGAGCCAGGCAGATCTCCGTGAGTTCGAGACCAGCCTGGTCTACAGAGTGAGTTCCAGGACAGGCTCCAAAGCTACAACAGAGAAACCCTGTCTCAAAAAAAAAAAAAAAATTCTATTTTTACTCATGTGTATTGTTCCATGTGTCTACCACATGTGTGAAGTCACCCTCAGAGGCCAGAAGAGGTGTCCAACACCCTGGAGCATAAACTATTGAGAGCCATCCATGATGGGTGGCAAGAATTGAACCTGAGTCCTCTGGAAAAGCAGCCCGTGTTCAACTTACCTCTTTAGAATCTAACAGGCTGAGGCAGGCGGAGCGGGGCGACAGGCGGCTGAGGCAGGCGGGAGCGGAGCGGCTGGCGGCGGCTGAGGCAGGCGGAGCGGAGCGCCGCTG
>CABHPQ010137082.1:0-22920 GCA_902168405.1 Peromyscus aztecus
ATCCCTCCTCTCTCTTGCCAATTGGACTCCTGGAGCTCCACCTGGGGCTTCGCCGTGGAACTCTGCATCTGCTTCCACCAGTCACTGGATGAGAGTTTTATCATGACAGTTAGGGTGTTCAGCCATCCAATCACCAGAGTATGTCAGCTAGGGCTTTCTCTCGACCATTGCCAGTAGTCTATTGTGGAGGTATCTTTGTGGATTTCTGGGGACCTCTCTAGCACTCTGCTTTCTTCCTATTCCCATGGGGTCTTCATTTATCATGGTCTCTCTTTCCTTGTTCTCCCACTCTGTTCCTGATCCAGCTGGGACCTCCCATTCCCCTAAGCTCTCTTTCCCTCCCCCGACCCTTGCCCTTTATTACCACCCTCACATCCAGTTTGCTCAAGTAGATCTCATCCATTTCTCTGTCATTGGGTGATCCCTGTGTCTTTCTTAGGCTCCTCTTTACTAGGTAGTCTCCCTAGAGTTGTGAGTTGCAGTCTAGTTATCCTTTGCTTTACATCTAGTACCCACTTATGAGTGAGTACATACCATGTTTGTCTTTCTGAGTCTGGGTTACCTCACTCAGGTTGATTTTTTCTAGTTCTATCAAAAGAGATCAAGAAGGACATTACGTACTCATCACAGGAAAGACCCACAAAGATGAAATTTCAATTCTGAACATTTATGCCCCAAACATAAGGGCACCCACATATGTAAAAGAAACATTACTAAAGCTTAAATCACATATAAAACCCCACACATTATTAGTGGGAGACTTCAACATCCCACTCTCACCACTGGACAGATCTGCCAAATCAAAACTTAACAGAGAAATAAAGGCTGATGTTATGACTCAAATGGACTTAATTGATATCTACAGAACATTCCATCCTAACAAAAAAGAGTATACCTTCTTCTCAGCACCCCATGGAACCTTCTCTAAAATCGACCACATACTGGGCCACAAAGCAAATCTCAACAGATACAAAACAATTGGAATAACCTCCTGTGTTCTATCAGACCACCATGGTTTAAAGTTAGATTTCAACAACAAAAACTACAGAAAGCCTACAATTTCATGGAAACTGAATAATGCTCAGCTGAATCACCAATGGGTCAAAGAAGAAATAAAGAAAGAAATTGAAGACTTCCTAGAGATCAATGAAAATGAATATACCACATACCCAAACTTATGGGATGCTATGAAAGTAGTGCTAAGAGGAAAATTCATAGCACTAAATGCCCACATAAAGAAGTTGGAGAAATCTAACACTTGTGACTTAAAAGCACACCTGAAAGCTCTAGAACAAGAAGAAGCAAAGTCACTCAGGAGGAACAGACACCAGGAAATAATCAAATTGAGAACTGAAATCAATAAAATAGAAACAAAGAGAACAATACAAAGAATCAATGAAACAAAGAGTTGGTTCTTTGACAAAATCAACAAGATAGACAAGCCCTTATCCAAACTAACCAAAAGGCAGAGAGAGAATCCAATTAGCAAAATCAAAAATGAAAAGGGAGACATAACAACTAACACTGAGGAAATCCAGAGAATCATCAGGTCATACTTCAAAAACCTGTACTCCACAAAACTGGAAAATCTAAAAGAAATGGATAATTTTCTGGATTGGTACCACATGCCTAAGTAAAATCAAGCCAGATAAACTATTTAAATAGACCAATAACCCCTAAGGAAAAAGAAACAGTCATTGAAAGTTTCCCAACCAAAAAAGCCAAGGACCAGATGGTTTCAGCGCAGAATTCTACCAGATCTTCAAAGAAGAGATAATACCAATACTCTTTAAATTGTTCCACACAATAGAAACAAGAGGAACGTTATCAAACTCCGTCTATGAGGCTATAATTACCCTGATTCCTAAGCCAAAAAAAGATGCAACAAAGATAGAGAACTACAGACCAATCTCCCTCATGAACATTTATGCAAAAATACTCAATAAAATACTGGCAAACAGACTCCAAGAACACATCAAAACAATTATCCACCATGATCAAGTAGGCTTCATCCCAGGAATGCAAGGGTGGTTCAACATACAAAAGTCTGTCAATGTAATACACATATAAACATACTGAAAGAAAAAAACACATGATCATCTCACTAGATGCTGAAAAGGCATTTAACAAAATCTAACACCCCTTCATGATAAAGGTCTTGTAGAGATCAGGAACACAGGGAACATACCTAAACATAATAAAGACAATTTACAGCAAGCCAACAGCCAGCATCAAAGTAAATGGAGAGAATTCAAAGCGATTCCACTAAAATCAGGAACAAGGCAAGGCTGTCCACTCTCACCATACTTATTCAATATAGTACTTGAAGTTCTAGCCAGAGCAATAAGACAACATAAGGAGATCAAGGTGATACAAATAGAAAAGGATGAAGTCAAGCTTTTACTATTTGTAGATGACATGATAGTATACATAAGTGACCCCAAAAATTCGACCAAGGAACTCATGCAACTTATGAACACCTTCAGCAATGTAGCAGGATACAAGATTAACTCAAAAAAATCAGTAGCCCTCATATATACAACTGACAAATGGGCTGAGAAGGAAATCAGAGATACATCACCCTTTACAATAGCCACAAATGATATAAAATACCTTGGGGTAACTCTAAGCAAGTGAAGGACCTGTATGACAGGAACATTCCCAGCTTTTTATGTGGGTTCTGGAGATTAACTCTGGTCCTCATGCTTATGGAGCAAGCACTTTATAGCCAAGCGCCACTCCCCACCCCTTAAGACCGCTTTTAAATAAATGTACTTTGAAGTCATTCACTCTACCCACTGAGTCATGTCCCCGCCTCCTTTTTACAGCTCTGAATTTGGCAAGATGGAGTGTGTCCTTGTTGACTTGTTTACAAACGGCGTTTGCCCACAACATTTTCAGTTGTTGCACTTGCAATGGCTCCACTTTCAGATAAAATAACAGAAGTTGAAGCAGGGCTTCTGGCATTGTGTGCCTGTCCTCTGAAAACATGTGAAATGCCAACCGAAATGGTGACATGTTTATTCATCTACTCAGTCAGGAAGATGTGTGATGATAAAGGCTACTATCAAGTTCTCCACTCTCAAAGATAAGAGTACACGAGCCTGGATATTTAATTTGAGTTGTTTATTGGGAGATTCTAGTGTACACATATTCATTGATTAAACGAAGAGTAAGACCAGCAGTTTTGAGAACAGGACCAATAGTTCCTGTATCATATTGATAAAATTTCCCAATAGAATTTCATGTTAAAAGTCACTCAATAGCTTTGATTGATTTGTTGTTCCTAGGCACTATATCGAGGGATTCTGACATAGCTGAGGTTATGGACTTGTCAGCAGTGGCAGTTAACCTTAGGAAGACTTGGAACTTTAAAATATAAACACAATAATCAAAAGAGAAGGAGGTCTTTGATAAGAAATTGTAACTTCTCCCAGAGAGACATAAACAAAAGTCTACTCTCCAGAAAGGGAACCAATGACTAATCAAAGTAACAATAACCCAAGTCAAACTTTGTAAACTAATTTTGTAACTAATATTGTAAACTAATAGCTAAACCAATATAGCATCCATCTACATCACTGAAACATCTATCTCAGCATGAGTAGAACTCCCTAAATGACTTTCAGGCAGCTCAACTCAATGGGTCAGACAGTCCCATCTCCCCAGCAGTCCTTACCACCTATATGATCTTGGGGATATAGATGACTTTGTGAATCCTGCAAGTTTCAGGAATTGGCTCTCTGTTGTGAATTGTTTACTTCTTGAATATTAATAAGACCCCCTCCCACAAGTGGTTCAGTTCAGAGGATAGTTATACAAGATGGGAAGCTTTACAGCTCATAGGAAGTCACATACATCTCATGCTCAAGCTATGCATAAGCATGATTTCATCATTATTTATATAGCAGAAATATTTTTTGTCAAGTCTTAGTGGAATTTAAATATACTACAAAGTAAAGTAAGAACAACTAGTGTTGGCTAGTAAGCTATAGTCAAGACAGTAAGGAAAGGGCACAGAGAAATGGATCTTCCACAGAAGAGACAAGTCAGACTAGAGAGATTGCTCAGCAGTTAATAACTCTCACTGCTGTAGCAAGCTTCCTTGGACTGCCAGCCCTGAAATCATGACACAAAGACTTACTATTAATTATGAATGCTCAGCCTTAGCTTCAGCTTCTTTCTAGATAGCTTTTTTTCTTAACTTAAATTAACCCATTTCTATTAACCTATGTACTGCCCCAAGGCTTGTTTACCTCATCTATGTACTATCCATCCTGCTTTCCTGCTTCCTTCATGTCTGACTGGCTGGCCCCCAGCTGGCTGACTGGTTATCCGTTTCTCTCTGCCTGCCAGCGAGACCTATTCCTCCTCTGCCTAGCTACTGGCTGTTCAACTGTTTATTAGATCAGTCAGGTTCCTTAAGCAGGCAATGTAAACAGCAACACATCTATACATTGTTAAACATTATTTTGCCATGCAAAGAAATACAGCACATCTTTACATAGTTAAACAAATATTCTAGTCTACAACACACTGCTTTTACAGAGGTCCTGAATTTGGTTCTTAGAACCCACGCTGGGTATCTCACAACTGCCTGTAACTCCACTGCAGGGGACCTAATCCCTGTTTCTGCACTTTGTAGGCACTGCAGTCATGTACACATACACACAGAGACAGACACACACAAACTATTTAAAAACTCTTTTAAAAAGAGAAAGGAGAAGCCATAAAACACATAAAATCTAAGCAATAACAAAAACAAAAACCAGAGAATCTGACTCTCTCAGATACAAGTGACACCTTCCAAATCAACAATACTAAGAAATATCATATCAAATGAAAGAAATGGTAGCCAGGGAAGCAATGAGAGTCATCTCGTGAGTGTCATATTCAAAGGGAATAGGGCTGCAACTCTGGAAGGCTTGGCTAAGGCAAAGTTTAAGCTTTATACATTCAACTTTGCATGACTCCTAGAAAATCTGGCAGCATCCTGCATCCTCAGGTGTTGCAGGAATTGGGGCAGTCTCCATCACCAGTTACAGTAAAGGATGAATAAACTCAGGGTCATTTGTTCTTCCAGGTAACATTGCTTCGTGATCTCAAGGTTAAGAGTTTTGGAAAACAGGCAGCTGTGCATGCTCTTCCTGCTTCTATACTTAATTCAGGAATTTGCATGACCCTCCATGGGGGTGGCCGTATGAGTAATGAAGACAGTGGAACAATTGTAGAATTGAGGCTCTAAGATGATGCATTGATTCTGAAGGCTACACATTACAATACAAACAGAGGAGGAAGTTACTGTGTGCAACAACTCCCAGTACACATTGCATGTGAAGTCTGGAACATTCTGTAACTTCATCTGTTTTAGTCTCACTATATGGCTAAATTTCTGCTTGTCTTGAGAAAAAAGAAAGGCATTAAGATATTGTAGTTTCATTACTTTGTTGTGATAAAACAGTCCAACCAAAAGCAACTTGGGAAAGAAAGGGTTTATTTGGCTTACCCTTTAAGGTTGCAGTCCATCACCGAGGGAAGTCAGGGCAGGAGCTCAAGACAGGAACAATGGAGGAACACTACTTGCTGACTTACTCTCTGACTGGCTTGCATAATCACACTTAGTTAGTTTTCTTACATAGCCCAGGACCACCTACTCAGGTAATGATGCCACCCACAGTGGGCTCAACCTGTCTCCACCAATGACTAATAAAAACAATCCCTCACAAACATGTCCCCAGATCAACCTGCTCTAGGCAATCCCTCAATTGAGACCTCTCCTCTGGGCTGTGTCAAGTTGACAAATAGCACTAACCAGCACACGAAGGATGGAACACATACTAAGCATGTGTTGCATTGATCAGTCCAGCTTATTTATTAATGACTTTCATAGCAGTCTGCTGGAAGATTGTCAATTATTTTCATCTAACAATAACAAAACAGTTGCTTTGAGAACCATCTATCATTCCTAATAAATCTATTTAAGTCTTTTTTCTTTGTTGTTCTTGCTAACAACTATGCAAATACTACATAGTATCTTCATTTCACAATCACTCTTGTTATTTTATTTTAGATTTATTTACTTTATTGCATTTGCATGAGTGTTTTGTGTGCATGAATATCTGTGTACCACATGCATGGTTGGTTCCTGCAGAGATCAGAAGATGGAGTCAGATCTCCTGGAAACCGGAGCTACAGGTGGTTGTAAGCTACAATGTAGGTGGTGGAGACCAAGCCCCAGTCCTGTGCAAGAATAACAAGTACTCTTAACTCCCAAGTCAACTCTCCAGATTGTTCACAATCATTTCTTCAAGTCAGACTTTTCTTTCTCTCTGACGGTTCACTTTGTCCTTGATCCCACTTCCCATATATCTGGCTGGGAACACCTTTTCTAGTGTGTAAAGCAAGAAGAGTATTGTTTCTTCCATGATGTTCAGTATAGAGGTCATCAATGGCCCCCTCTAAAAGATATAAACACCCAATAATAGCTGATAAAATGACCCAATGAATATTGGCAAAATGGGCACCATCTATAATATATCTATTGAAATATTATCCTAAATTATAAAAGGCTTCAAAGTCCCTTTACTTAAAGTCAATGTCCTTTAATTTTTGTTTCATTTTTCATTTTCTGAGACAAAGCCATCCTTGAAATCATTGTGTAACTCGGGATGATCTTGAACTCCTGATCTGCTGTCTACCTCCTAAATACTGGGATCACTGATGTGTGCTACCACACATAGCCACTTCATAGTTTTGTGAAGATTCTTAGTCACAGCAAAAGTCTACCTCAAACTTACAAGTGCTTTTTAATGAGGAACTTTTAAAAGTCCAAATAAAATCCCACTCTTCTGTTGTTGGGTAATTTAGTGAAATCAACCATGTAAATGCTCAATGAAGCATATAATTAGAGGATGGATGAATAAAAATATAGATTAAAAGAGATCAAATTGTATTTTGGGGTGCAGCTTATGAATCATAACTACATTTCAGTGGCTCAAAAACACAGACACTACCTCATTACTCAATGTGTGTGAACAATGCTGATGACATGTTTTCTTCATTTCAGATGACAAAGTAGACACTGCTGTGCCACTGAATATCTTTGGGGCTGAAGAGATGGCTCAGCAAGTAAGAGCACTGACTGCTCTTGCAGAGGACCCAAATACCATGAAGGGAAGCTCATGATCTTCTGTAAATGCAGCTTCAATTTATTTGCTATTCTACTTTGGCATCTGTGAGCATGCACACACACACACACACACACACACACACACACTAAAAAACAAAGTAAAAGACTTCCAAAAAGTGGGCTCAATGCATCTTTATTTGATTTTTACTTTCTTACTGGTTGTTGAATATTCTTTTTTTTATTATTAAGCGATTTTATATTCATTTTACATACCAACCACAGATCCCCCTCTCCTCCCTCCTCCTGCCCCCCAGCCTTCCCCCTCCAACCCACCCCCTATTCCCACCTCCTTTAAGGCAAGACCTCCTGTGATTTAGTGGTAATTGTTTCTTGATGTCTTTGTTTTTGAGACAGGGTCTCTCATGAAGTCCAGGCTGATCAGCAACTCTTTATGTGGCTGAGGATAACATTGAACCCATCATGCAGCACCTTACTGTTCTCTCCTGGCTATTTGTTTCTACGCTGTCATGACAGTCATTTATTCTATCCGTGACATCCTGGCTTCCCACATGCCTAGCATTTCAAGACCAAGTTATTCTGATACATCAACATCTTGTCTGGTGTTTCCACTTTCCTATGGATAACCAACAACAGAAAGTTTAGACAAATGAAAAAGATAACTGTCTCATTGTCCAAGAAACTTCTCCAATAGATCATTCATTTCTTATTCTGTTGGCTTGGAGACAAGCATTCTAGGCTCGTCATGATTTAGAGTTCACCTTGATAGTGAATGGAAAGGAGGATCAAGACACAAAGGTCAAAGAAAGACCAGCACAGTTAGCCACGGGGGCTTTAGATAAGGCTGGGTGGCTGGCATGAAGGGTGGCTGTGTGTATGTTATTTATTTCTATTCAGATTGCAGTGGAATCATACATACAAGTACATGTACAGTTGAGGAGACATTTCTGAATCACAAGGAAATAGATATTTAGGTAAAGGAACATCATGAAGATCTGGGAAGATTGCTAAATGTGTAAAGAACCTGCTAGGTAAGCATGAGGACTTGTGTTTGGATACCCAGCATAGACAAAAAAGTTAGATATAGTGGTGCTTATATATAATCCCCATGCTGGGGGCATAGAGATAAGTGGATCTCTGGAACTCTTTTACCAGCCAACCCAGCCAAAATCATGAGTTTTAGGTCCAATGAAGGGACTCAACCTCAAAGAAAAAAAACTAAAAGAGAATAATAAAGGAAAACTTTTGACATAGACATTTGTCCTACACACATGCATATGCAGGCTAAAACATCCACACCCATGTCCACACACACATAGATCACATACACACACAGACGTCACATCAGGTGTGCATCACATAAAACATGAAAAAGTAATGTTAGAATGTGGAAACACATGCTTCTAAGGTTCTAACATGAAGTAGCACATAGGATATGGCTTCCTCTAGTCAACATTATACTCCACCATGTTTTCAATATCCATGTAAGAAATCATGCTTGAGTACGTGGGCCATTGTTAACCTGAACTTCAGGAAGCCAGTTCTTATTTCCAGCTTTCCTACCTACCCCTAAGAAACACTGAGTTATGGAATTGTAAGTTTCTTTTCCTTTTCCTGTGATAATATACTTTAACAAGCACAACTTAAGAGAGAAATGCTTTACTTTGGCTCACAGTACATGGTAACAGTCCATTATGGCAGGGGAATCAAGGCATCAGGGACTTGAGGCAGTTGATCACATTGCATCCACAGTCAGGAAGAAGGACAATATTAATGATTATACTCAGATGCTTCTCTCCTTTTTATACAATACAGGATTGCAACCCAGAGAATTGTGCTACCCACAGGGGGCACAATCATTACCTCAATTAACCAATCATTACCTCAATTCACCTAATCAAAATAATCTCCCACAGGCCATGTTGAGAGGTCTGTCACACAGGTAATTTTAGATCTCATCAAGCTTACAATTTATATTAATCATCGCAGGAATCATTAATTTACTATTTTCCTAAAATCTGCAAAAAGTTCTCTATGTGCTAATAACAGAAGTAATGCCAGAATGCAATCCTGTTGCATACGATCCAACCTACTGATAACTATTGTATTTGTCCCATTGTCTATCTGCCATGCCTTCATCATTCCATAACTCCATCTGAAACAGTAAAGAACAAGAGTCTCAGATATATTTCAGCAAAACTTTGCTTTATTTTATTCAATATGTCAGTCAATTTCAAATTTTATTCAATATGTCAGCCAATTTTAATTGAAATCTTATATCCCCCCAAGAAGAAATATTTGAGAATTTCAATTATTTCATGAAAAAATGTATTCTTGAATAATAACTTGAAGAAGGTCATGTCCAATATTTTCAGAAGCATCCAGAGACAGTATCAAAGCCTATAAATTTAAACTTGTTTCATGAATTAATTCATAATTTGCTTGAATTATGAAATAATACCTTACCTGTGACTACTATAAGTTAGAATATACTGATTTCCCTTTTATAGCTCTCCCTGTATAATGCTCAACAAGCTAGAGTACAATAGAGCAGGTGATCTTCCCCAACACTTCAATATCATAAGAATCTCATGCTGTAAGACAGTACCTTCTTACCCAGAAATTGCCATGTGATGAAAAAGCATTAAAGATTGCTCTCAAAACTATGCAATTTATTGCCTCTTATGCTAAAACTAAATATTTTAAACAAAACCTTGCTTTGTAATGGAGTTTTCAAATGTAATATGTTAAAATTTTACTCTGTCCTTAGCAAATACCTTTTAAATCATGAAAAATGTCATGGTGGGGGCACAAAAGTTACTTGCTGCTCTTATAGAGGAACTGAGTTTGGTTCCCAGTTTCAAAGTCTCATGGCTCACAACTGCCTGAAACTTCAGCCCCAGGAGATCTGACACCCTCTTCTGGTCTCCACAGACACCTACACACATTGCACATGCATACACACACACACACACACACACACTCACACACACTAAAGAGTCAGATGAGGAGGAAAACTGTCTGGAATTGGGGTCAGGTCAGTATTCTTCTCACAGAAATTCTTTTTACCTCTTATGGAAGTTCATTTTTTCCTTGAATTCTGAAAGTCATGTGGAGAGTAACTCATATTTTCTTTCTTTCATTTAAGGCTTATTCATTGTGCATGTACGTGTGTGTGTGTGTGTGTGTGTGTGTGTGTGTGTGTGTGTGTGTGTACATGTGTGTGCATTTACCTATAGAGGACACAAGGGGGCATCAGTTTTCTTTGAACTGGAATTACAGACTTTTGTGAGCCTCCCATCATCGATGATAGAAACTGAACATCGATTTATACAACTTAGCAGCAAGTGCTCTTAGCTACTGAGCCATCACACTCAGATCCAAACTCAAGCCGTAAAACCTTTTATTTAGATATTCTTGGTTCTATATTACACTAGTTGAAGTGTGGAGATAGGCTGAGAAAGAAGGAAAGAAGGGGACAGGCAGGGACTAATGTTCCTAAATTGCCTAGGGTCTCATATGACAGATGGCACAGCAGGAATAAACCTAGCTTTCTTTGTCAATGTGGTCTTTACTGATTTATGATAACATTCTCCAAGAATGGTTCCAAGGTCCCTTGGGATCAGTAAAACACTCTCATGTTCTACAAGGTCAAAACTGTTTTCATAATAATCATAAGATTCTTGGATGTTTGGACCATGTTGACATTTGTATTAATGAAGCAAAAGCAATCATGGATAAAATTCTTGCTACCTGAGGACAATTAAACAGCACCAGATTGTTCCAGAAGGCGATGCATTTTATGAGGTCCTTTAGCAATGAAAGTAGAGGGAGGACCAGTTTCATTTAAGAGCATTCTTGTTGATGCTACAAACATTAATAATTTTATTTACATACAAACACTTAGATACACAACTTTTTGATATTTTCTGACAGATTTGGTAATGTGTATTAAAAATATCTGAATAGTGAGGCATAAAGGGTATTTCAAGGAAAATCAAGTCAATTTACCCATCTGCTTTTGAGTTTGGGGAAATAGCTATTTTACTCTCTCTTTTCCCAGTAACATGATTTGTGTTTGAAAGAAGCCACAGAAGACTCCGGTTATTCAGTCTAGTCTCCACCGCCACATTCACAATAAATTAGCAAAACTGTCATTTCGGGAAAAAAAATAGCTACCAATTCATAAATGTAAATCACATACACACAAACACACACACACACACAAACACACACACACACACACACACACACACACACGGAGTCTAGATACATACTTCTCATGTTCTTACAGACTTTGCTGATGAGAAAAGCAAGTTTTTAAAATATATTTTTATTTAGTTTACCTCTCTCTCTCTCTCTCTCTCTCTCTCTCTCTCTCTCTCTCTCTCTCTCTCCCTGATTACATGCATGTGCACCATTTGCATGCAGGTGACTGAGGAAGCCAGAAGAGGAAACCTTAAAACAGAAGATAGAGGCAGTTGTGTGTCACCAGATACCTGTGCTAGAAACTGAACCAAGGTTCTCTGCAAATGTAGCATTCACTTTTAACTGCCAAGCCATCTCTTCAGCCCCAGAACAGAATGATACTACCCTATAAAATTTTTAGACAACATTATAGCTCAGTGAATGAATATTTCTTTCTTTTTGTTGTTGTTGTTGTTTGAAACAGGGTTTCTCTGTGTAGCTTTGGAGTCTGTCCAGGAACTCGCTCTATAGACCAGGGTGGCCTCTAACTCACAGATATCTGACCACCTTTGCCTCCTGAGTGCTGGAATTAAAGGCATGTGCCACCACTACCCAGCTATGAAAATTTTTCAAATGACCAAACATATTACTCATGAATAAAAGCCTACTCAAGGCTTGGGAATGTGTGAGTTCATTGATATGATTTCACATACTGGATCACAGCTACTTGCTAAGAAATGGCCGCTTGAACAGAGCTTGGGTGCTGCATTAAAGAATCATCCACAGATTCTCTGCAAAGGCTATGCCAAAATATTCCTACGTTTCCCATAGCATATTGAAGTGAGGTGTACTTAATTTATATCCTTCAACCAGAAGAACATACAACCAGAAATGTAATGGGGGAAGAGACAGACAGAAACTGAACACCTTCCATTAAGCTAGACTTTAAAGAAGTCATAAAAATTAAAAAATTATACTTTTCATGGCCCATGGAAGAAGATAGTTAACATTATAGGACTGGGCTAATTATATTGACATATACCAAGTTTGTCCTTTTGCATTTTAAAATAACTGACAGATAAATGATATAAAATGTATCGGTTTTAATTTCTCACATGGAAAATAATGATAGCTATAACTCAGATGAGTAAAAACTCTTTGCAGCCTTAAATAATTTTTAAGGATGTCTTTATTTTGAACTATGTATATGTGTGCCTCTGTGTGTGCATGTGTTTACATTCATTCGTGTGTGTGTGTGTACATGTGCACAAGTATGCAGCTACCTGTAGAGGCCAGAAGAGGATATCATGGCATCTGGAGCAAAAGGTAAAGGTGGTTATGACTCATCTCTAGCGGGTGCTGAGAACCAAACCCTAAGCAACAAGAGCTCTTAATGATTGAGCATCTCTCTAACCCCCAAAGTAATTTTTAAAGCCGTTAAAGAACAATTTTAAGAGGTCAAACATTGGAAAACATTTGAGATCTACCATTTTACCTAAGTTCACATTCTCCATCCATCTTTAAAATTTTCAGCATTAAAAAACTCTCCCAAGGCTGGTCAAGGCATTTATTAATGTCAGAAAAAAACTGTTCGACCTTTCTTTGTCTTCAGTTCAGGTCACAAGTGGTCTTGCATATAGTGTTTCATAAGACTTATTTTAGTAAATCTGTGAATCTCAGAAATTATTATTCTGGAAAACAGTGCATATCTTATCATGACAGCAGTCATGATTTTTCATTCACATAATATTTCTGATAACAATATCCAATTATTACATCCATTTTATTTCCACTGTGTTAATTTTATGTTAAAAGAAATTCAATGGAGCTCAATTACATTTGCCTTCAAATTAAATTAGCATTACAAGAATTTAATGGGCATCTTAATTAGACCATGCTACTAAGAGCAGTTTATACAAATTAAAATCCACCTCTGCATGGTTCATCCTTCTTTGAATTAAACATAGGATGTGAAAAAAAAACTTAAAATTTTAGGAAGCATAACTTATTTTGCACATGGGAAAATAAAACATGAGAAAATTAAACTAACACAAAAAAGCAAAATTAAATTTAAATCAAAATTTACTTCAACTTGAAATTACTTTGTTGTTTCTACAGGCTTCCTGGTAGGTATAAAACTCCTTTAATAAAAAAAAAAAAACTTTTTTTCACTGGCATATATTAATTATATGTAACAGGTTTCATTGTGGCCTCTTTGTACATGTATGTAATGTATTCTGGTCATTTTCACCCCGTTATCTCCTGCTGTACTCTCCAACTCCTGCTGATCCCTTTCTCTTGCCAACCAGCTCCCCTACAGCAGCTGTGATTACCTCCACAGGACCTGGAGGTGGCTGGGCCCATCAACAATACATCCTGAGTCAGGTAGGAGCCCATGAGACCCTACCCCTCACTGAGGATATTTGAGCAGTCAGTGGTTGTTGGAGGAGCCAGAGACATTTTTAGTTGGTGGTGTAGCCACCGGTAAGTTGTTCAAGGTCCTGTAAATAACTCCTTACCCACGGTGTTACAAGATCAATCCTAATGAAACTCTTAGTAATCAAAAACAACAACAACAAAAAAACTAGAGTAAAACAAAACAAACAAAAACACTTTTAAAAATACAGTAATAGTAACATGAGTTCATTCCTTTGGGAACCCTGCGGCCCCTTTGCAGCCCTAAGTACCGTGCCCAGGCTCATTTGCTTCCTTATGGGTAGTGATTGAAGTTTACTAATTCTTAGGAAATTTTAATCTTATTAGACAGAATTCAAAAGGAATAAACTCACAATTCAAATAACAAGATTGAAGTACTGTTTCTTTTAATTGTAATTTTTTACAATTTTAGGACTAACAATAATGGGTATCTCACAGCCTATCTTTACAATGTGACTAGCAATCTGTGGCTTATTCCTCTCAAACTACTTCTTTTCCTGGCTATGGTTTTGTGAAGTGGGTGTTATTATCCCTAATTCCTAACTGGGGAAAAGGAAGCTCCAGGACATTAAATAATCTTCAAAACTTTGGAGAACAAAACATACCAATTCCAAAGTTTTTCTATTCAGCCTTCCCCAGTGTTCTGTACTGATTCTGCAGCAGGAACTCTGGGGAAGCTAGGTCTTCCATCACAGCATCCACTCTTCCAGGGGTTGAACAAGCGACCAAAACACTGTGAACAAACGGATTTAAAAAAAAATAAAATGTCTTCCCTCTCTGAATTACTAAAGGAAGAATAAAGGAAACGGCACAATATGGGGACAGGAAGTGGGGCGGACCAGAGTAAGACGTCTGTGAATACAGTGTTTAGATTGTTTCAACAATGTAAGAATTTTGCATATTTGAAAATACAAAATCTCACCAAAGAGAAAAATGAACAGCAGGTGGTTAAAATTTAAGACAAGCAGAAATAAATGAATTTAGTTGAATAAAATAAGCAAGTGGGGGCTCTCTGGGTAGCTCGGTGATTAAGAGCACTTGCTGCTCCTTTAGAAAACCTGAGTTTGGCTTCTGACATCCATGCTGGGCAGCTCACAACCACCACTAACGTAGCTACAGGGGATCCAATGCCCTCTTCCTGCCACCAAAGGCACCTACACTCATGTGCACATACCAGCACACAGATACATACATATACACATAATTGAAATTAAATATATTTTTAAAATTCAAAATTTAATATTTTTTAAAAATATCTATTGAACATAATGTTTCTTTTATGTTGTTGGGGGCTTATCTTTTGAAATATCCCTATACAATATACCTCTAAAGAAAATGTCTTATCTGAATTTATCTCAGTAAAATTTACTGTAATATACAAATGGACAATTAGAAAAGAGCAAATTATAATCCATCCACAAAAATTAAAATCATCAAAGATAGTTAAAATCCAAGATTCTCAATGTAATACAAAAGAAAATCAGAGCCTGGAGAGATGGCTCGATGGCTAAAAGTATGTACTGCTTTTGCAGAGGACCTGAATTTGGTTCCCAGCACCCACATCAGGCAGCTAACGTCTCCCTGTAACTCCAGCTCCAGAGAACCTGCCACCTTCTCCTGGCCGCTGCCAACACCTGCAATCACGTGTACAAATAGTCTCACAGACAATACACACACATATGCATACAATTAAATTAAAATAAATCATTTTTAAAAGAAACCCAGTATTAAATAAAAAAATAAGTACATCAGACTCAATTTTTGATAGATTCATAAATGTGAAAATAAATCATTTTCTATATTGTTTGGCTATACCCATTGAAAGCACCAGAAATTAACTGCACTCCAATAGCCATGAGCACATTTAGCCCTGAGCTTTTGATTTCTAAACCCTGTTTCCTGTCAAAAGAACTGAACCATTACAGAAATGGCTGACTATGATTCAAACAGTACTGGGGAGACTGGCATAGAGGGCCAAGCAAAGAGACTGGGGTCATTTCAAAATGTCCAATGATGTCATCTTGAAAGAACATCCATTGTAAAGCTTAGGATGAATTTGACTGCAAAAGTAGTCATAAAGGGGCCACTATTTACAGCTCAGTTGGTGAAGAACTTGGCTTGCAAGCACAAGGACTTGAATTTGGTGCTCAGAAAACATTTGTAAAAGCTGGCCAAGGTAGTGATACTCGTAATGTCATTTCTGGGATGGAAGGAAGACAATTGCATCCATTGTCTTTGCTGGTCAGCCAGATTAGGCTCATAAAGGAGTTCCAATTATAGACCCTGTCTCAAAAAACAAGGTGTGTGGCATCTGAGAAATCATACCCAAGGATATCCTCTGGCGTCCACATGTATGCAAAGACACGTGAGCATGCATCACCCCCACACACACAATAAAATATAGCCAATTTTACTATCTGGGTTTATAATTATGTTCAAACAAAAGAATAAGAGAACAAGAAAGATGATTCCCTGCATAGAAAATTATATCTAATAAATACAGATTGAAGAATACATCTGTATAATCACCATTTCACAAACTTATGTTACTGTAATTTATTAAGGGCCATGTTGTTGATGAATGCTAAAACCATTAGTGGAAAAGCAGTCGAGGAGCAGAGTACTCAAGGATTTCTCATAATTATAAAGAGAAGGTACAAAGTCACACTATCAGACAAGTGGACATGTTCAGATTCTAATGTCAGAGTGATCTGATATCACATGAGAGGCAGGAAGTGTTAGTCTCAAGTGAAACTACTTCACTTTATAGTAAGCATACAGAACAGAAAAAGTTAAAATTCAACAAGGCAAAAAAATCAACAAAAAAGTAGATTGTAAGATATTTTGTAAAAATACTGTCCTGGAGTCTTCATATATGCACAGGCATGAACTAGCAATGAAAGGTAACAGGGCATTGCTCTCATGAATTTATAGGAGCTGTACATAACCTACACAAGACCTGCAAAATATCCAGGCAGCCAGCCGTCCAGCATGGATCCGATCCCTGCCTCCAGAACCATAGGCACTTGAAGGCCACTCTTCTTCAGTGGTGTAGACACTGTAGAATTGCCTGCGAGCCAGTAAAAACCTCCATAACCATGCAAAGTGTAAATGAATCAGTGGAATATCAACACACACACACACACACACACACACACACACACACACACACACACATGCACACACACACACACACAACACAGCTCTCAATTAAAAGGGAATAAGAGATAGTTTATCCTAGAGTCAAATTTGAGTGACCATGGCCTGGCAACACAGATTTAGGTCACCCCAAATTCCATGTTCCAACCTAGAAGCTGTTTTGTGAAGATTTTCTAGCAATAGAACAAAGAAAGCCATAAATCATGGCACTTTCCAAGTACCCTGGTGGAAACGTCAGAGACACAGTTACAGCAAGATGGGAGAAGTTTTCCTCTAGGCTCAAGATGCTAACTGATGACATTTTTAGAGTTTGGGATGGTGGGAGCTAGTGATCTACTAAGTTAATAGATTCTAAAAGATTTTTATCTACTAGTCACAGGATGTTAGTTCTGACACTGAGGTGGACAGGGAATGGCTGTTCAGGGGGCTTAACCCAGCCCAAGTTAAGGTAATTAGCCATAGGACCGATAGTCCAACCCCTCCACATCATTGCAGTTTTAACCAGTCAATGAGTCTCTGCAGACACAGCTTCTTTTCAGGGTTCCCTTAGACAAAAGCAATGGAGGGAATATTCTGGAATAAAAGAGAGACTAAGGAGATACAATTACAAACATATGAAGCCAGGTGGGGGATGCTGATTAAATAAATAAACTTTAGCTACAGATACAGTAGTACATTTGAGTAGTTTTGAACTTAACTATGATATTAAATTGTTAATAATTATATTAGTCTTAAAAGAATTATCTTTAGCCTTAGGAAGTATATAGTAAAGTTTAGAGATAAAGCATGTTGAACTATATACATACATACGTATATGTATGTATATAGCCAATTTATCTTAAATGAAAAAGAAACAAATAAATACATATAGAATGCTACTATTTTCTGATAATGTATAAATACTTAGGCGTTACAAAGAAAAGTAGTGAACTTTATGATAATTCTCAGGTGAAAATGATTCCTCCAGTAGTATTAGTTTTAAAGAAAACTCATGATTCAACAGCAGCTGGAACAACTGAAGTGCACAACTTATTTTAAAGTATCAAAATCACTCCCCTAAGCCAGCCTTGGACTTAGAAATCTGACTTCACCCCAAGTTAACTCTTCTGCCTGCCAAGAATTAAAGGATAGAGAATATAACGAGATGATGAGTGGAGGGACTTATAAGGATGTAAGCTTGTTAGTTAGTTAGTTAGGTTAGTTAGTTAGTTAGTTAGTTAGTTAGTTAGTTAGTTAGTGGGGGGGGAGGTTCAAGAGACAGTGTTTCTGTGTATATACTTGGCTGTCCTAGAACTCACTCTGTAGACCAGGCTGGCCTCGAACTCGGAGATCCTCTTGTCTTTGCCGCTGAGTGCTGGGACTAAAGGCCTGCACCACCACCACCTAGCACAGGGTGCAAGCATTTAAGGTCTACTTTGAGTTGTTGTACCAGTGTATATCATGAGCTAGACATGCACTGCCCAAGTCGTACCTTTTCTTTTATCATCCATTCTCTGTAACTCCTTTTTATCTTTCTAGACAGTTTTACTTTTGTTTTTAACGTCATACACACTTTATGAATCTGAATTAAAATCCAGGAGAAACTAGTGGGGGAAAAAAACGTAACATTTGTCTTCCTTGGACTGTCTTAACTTGTTTTGAGGTGATGCATCCATGAGGAAGGCATGGAGGAAGACGGATCACGGCAGCAGGATCATGCAGAGGCTAGATCATATCTGGATGACTAGGATCTGATCTTGGGCAGAAAGCCAGGCAGCTGTGCCCTCTAACCCTGTTCTTGTCTACCAGCTAGGTCACCCATTACAAAACATGGGACCTGGTGTTCAAACTCACAGGCGAGCAGGAGTCAAGGCACATCATCCCGAAACCCTTACCTTTTGCCTTACCAATGAAGGTGCATCTTAGAGAAATAAGTAGAAAAATGGTTCTAAAACTCTCTTTTAAAACATGGCAGGCACTTTTATTATTTAATTCGGAGAAACACTATTGTGGAGGGTCTTGGATGTTGCAAGGGAAGTCTGCAACAACTAACACTCAGTTTCCTATACCAAGACTTGAGCTAGATTAAATAATTAACTACGATTTGAGATGTAACAAGGTCATTTTCCGCCTAAATATTAAGACTGTGGTATGGGGACATTTTAGAGCAGGTGTGTCCAATCTATAGTTCATGGGCTACATCCATGCCAGAATAGCTGAGTGTGGCCCAAAACAGAACCATGATTCACTGCTGTTAGTAGGGCTTTGTTTTGTTATTCCTGACTTTTCTTTGTGTGGTTCTGAGTATAAGCTTTGCAAATAATGTCATGTTACAATGTCCAAAGGTTGGACACATGATAGAGATTTAATTCCTGATAGATTCATTTCTTTGTAAATCCAAAAGAAGGGGCAGTATTTTCAAATATGTACTTGCATTTTTCAGGAAGTTTTCCACCAAAGATAATCCCGAAGTTGGTAGGACAGAGTCATGTTCTGGGCAGGAAACATGACTAATTATCCTCATTTTGGTTGAATATTATTTCATTCAAAATTTCAGTGACTTCATTAGGCAATGGAGACCTGGTGAGTGTTAAGTCGGCTATGCTAATTAGCTAGGAATTTTCATTTGCAAAGTCTTTAGCCAACCTTAGTCACTAACCTGGCATTTAACAACTTGTTTGATCTTAAATAACAAGTCTGCTCTCATCAAACTCTCCAACTGAGCTTCCCCTTTCTTGAGATAGACTACTGCATGTAAGCATCTGAGCTACAGGGACAGCACAGACAAATCATGATGTGTAGGAGGATAGTGAGGGGGTGCCATGGCACAATCGGGTGCCCAGGAAGTCCGTAGTCATCATATCCTCTATTGGATCAATCTCTTAGTACCCTCAGGAAATACACAAGAAAGTTAGTGAGGCAAAACCTGGATATTTAGGGATGGTATGGTTTGAATGTTTAATCTGCTGGCTCACGTGTTTCAACATTGGGCTCCCAGCTGCCTTTTAAGATTTTGTGGGCCATGAGGATGAAAGAAAAGACACATAAAAATCTCAGTTTGAGAATTTTTATGGCCTTTTGCTCCCAGCAATAGGCAAAAAGCATCAACTTCTTTTTTAGGATTTTATCCCCAGCAATAAGTTTCCATTTCTCCAAAATATGGGACATTTACCTTTGAATGCTGTGGGTCCCCCGAGTCTGTTACAACACAAAGAACAGGGGAGGTTCAGAGCCTGCTCTTCCTCCAGCCAATCAACTAGTCAGTTGCTCCCCAGCACTGAGACACCTTTAGCATGATGAAGGGATAGGGGGAATCACTGGGTGGGTCAAGCTAAACCCAATTAGAAACCCAAGCTCCCTTTAAGCCAGTGGTCACCATAGAGCGGGAGGCCCTTTCTCTAACTGAGAGGCTTATAGTGACAACAAACTTCTCTTTCCACTGCTTTGCACTGAGACTTTTTCCTATCTTTTAGTTCTTTGGCTCTCAGAGAAAAGACCCCACCTGCTAGCTGACATGACTATCTGTGTCTTGAGACCAGACGGATCTAATCACCAATTCTAGTTTCAAACCAAAAGTTCCAAACATCACTGGGTTTCATCCATTCTCTTGGAAGTTGATTTAAAAATCTTATTTGATGTTTCTGCTCTTCCTTATATCCTAATTGGCAAATATTTAACTTAATTGGCTGACAGTACTTGACAATATATTTTACATCCAGATATCAAAGCTACCACTTAGAACTATGGCTACATTTAACAATAATTCTTAGATTAATTTTAAGAGCAGCATGTGTTCCCTGAAGAAAAGATCATAACAGCAAAAATAAAAAAAAAAACAAATTAGAATTGTCCTAAATGTTCTAAAGTGATGCCATAGTTAATTATACTAAGGTCTGTCCATGGGATGGAGCAATGTGTAGCCATTAAAATGTTAATGGGGAGAATATGCTACAGCATGGAAAATGTTTATAATAGATGTCAGATAAAAGTGCAGAATAGCAAGTAATAAATGATCTCTTACTGTCAGCCCTGTAACCAGAACATAAAATACCACAAAGGTGAGAGATAGTGGCTGATAAATTTCTTTCACTTTCAACCCTTCCATAAGAATTATTATGTGATAGTTTCCTCTTCTCTGAGACAGAGACCTCAGGTGTTTTCATGTTGCCATCTTCTTTGGGAAATGCTTTGTGCCAGCCAACTCCATTGACTGTCTTTCTGGATCTGGGTCCAGAAATTTCAAAGCATAGAAATTTATCAATGGTCCCTAAACCTCCCCTGATGAAAAGAGGCCAATCCAACATGTCTTATGTCTCAATGGCTCCTGCTTTTAATAAAACTTACAAATTAGCATTGGAGCTGTACTTTCTACAATTTAGACTTTTTATATGTGCCCCAGTGTGTGTGTGTGTGTGTGTGAGAGAGAGAGAGAGAGAGAGAGACAGAGAGACAGAGAGACAGAGAGACAGAGAGAGACAGAGACAGAGACAGAGAGCATGCACATGTGTACAGGGGATTTCTGAAGCCAGAAGAGGGCGTCAGATCCCCTGAAGTCACAGGCAGTTGTGAGCTGTCTGATGTGTGTGCTGGAAATTGACCAAGCTCCTCTGTAAAAGCAGTGAGTACTCATAACCATTGAGCCATCTCTCTGGCCCCACAATTACTAAATATAATTTATCCTTTGCAGGAACTTTGAATTCTAAAAGTAACAGGAAACCCATAGCTGTAACTAAATCTCCAGTCAGTGGCATTGCTACCAAGAGAAAAATCATTGTAAGGCTCACTCAAGGCATTATTTTCACAGTACATCTGTTGTAACGTATTCCCAGAGGGTAATTGAATTTCAAAAACAGTAAATCATGAACTGATTTTTGAGCCATCAAATTGTTGGTGGTCGTTTTAGAGTGTGTGTTTTATATGTAATGTGGGCAAAAACAAATGAGTAGTCAATGTGGTGCTGTTGAAAATGAGGATTGTCAGCATGGGAGTAAGAAATGTAGGATCATGAGGATAAATTAAAACTCTATAGCCCTAAACAGGAACTGAACCACTGGAATAAGTTCATAATGTATTTTATTTTCTTTCTTTTTTTTTTTAAATCCCTTTGCTGTGCTAAAGATCTGTGTGAGACCTCACCAGAGTCCTCTGTTCTGGTCAGGTGTATGAATGAGTGGTGACCAGCCCTGGTTGTCTTTGCTATGAGTCTTTCTCTGTGTTTCTCTATGTGTTTCTTCAGTTCTGTGGATTGGAGAAACAGATCTACAATGGAAAAGGGAGTGAGCCATCCTAAGACAGTGGCCGAAGCTTCCTCCAAGAGGGCACATGATTTCCCACAAACTCACTGGCCATGCTTGGCCACCTACCTGGCCACACATGCACCCTGTGGCTACAGCAGCTGCTACTGTTATGGCGGCGATGCTGGTGGTGGCTCTCCAGCAGAGAAGGCGCCCCCATGGTCCAAGCGGAGATATGATGTCTGTGTCTCACAGAGAAAACTCCAGATCTTCTGTGAAATTGATTGGCCTTCTTTCAGATTCAGGTACTCTAGTATGGCTCAGGCCATCCAGAATACAGTGATTGGGAGACAGCAGCTACCCTAACCAATTTCCCTGAATTGACCAGTGTCTTTCTCTGGTGTAAGACACCTCTCTTCTCTCAACTGTGGCTCAACAACTGTGTCATCTTGTTACGGATTCTTTTGGCTTGGCCATATTGCCCAGAAGAACCCCAAACCTCTGCCTGCTTTCTCAGTAGCACCAGAAGAAATTGATTTTCCCCTTCCCATTCCTGGGGTGCCCACTCATTTCTGGAGTGCTCACCCACTCTCGGAGCTCTTAACTCATTTCTGGAATGCTCACTCATTCCTGGAGTGCTCACTCTGGTTCCAACTACTTTGTCAAATGTCCCATTTTCAACCAATATATATGATCTGTAGAATTAGAGAACTCAGAACCCACCATTCTGCTGTGGGATGTTCTGTATGGCAAATGTGTTGCTAATAAAACACTGAT
>CABHPQ010137082.1:22930-42399 GCA_902168405.1 Peromyscus aztecus
GGTCTGAGCGGCTGTGGGACTGGCAGGTGAAAGAGATTTATCCTGACTGTGGGCCAGGCAGGAAAACTCTAACTACACCATTCTCTGAGAATAGAAAAGCCAGCCCTGGATTGTGCAGAGCTATCACTTCAGAACAGTGCAGTCCAGATAGAGCAGATTTTCCATCCTGTACAACCTGACTGGGACCCCAACACTGCCTGAAGTAAGGAGGCTCTGAGCATTTTTTCCAGGTCTTTTTTTAAAGGAGTAAAGACAGCTGCTGTATACATACATACATACATACATACAGCATATATGTATATGTGTGTGTGTATATATACATAGATTTTGTTTTACAGTAGACTCCAAATATTAAAAAAAAAAACAAAATTTCAGAAGTTAGAAGAGTTTGAGAATATAAATAGGCCCCAATTATTGAAGATTACTCAAATGGTTGACAATATAGGTGGGGGAGATAAAAAAGATCCAAGAAGGGGAAGTCAGAGACACCAGGAAAGGAAGAGGGAAGGACACCCCATCCTACGTAAGTGATCACAAAGGGGGTCCTTGCATAGGCACTGGGGCCCTGGAAGAGGCCTGTGGCCTATCTGTTTATAAGATTTGGTCCTGTTTCTGTTGGTTGGCTGGCTTGTTTGTGGGCAGTTGCCACCACAGCCACACTACTAAAAAAAATGTGCTGAGAAACTGATTTGGGGCCAGGAACTATTCATAAACAGCCAGCACTCAGTAGTGACCCCAGAGAGGTGGATATACAACTCCCAAATAATGCATAATCAGACCCTTCTGAATCAACCCTGTATCCAATTGTGAAAAACCTCAACCATCAGCCCAGCCAGCCTGATGATAACCCAATGGAGCCTCTCCAAGATAGCAGCCAAGTTAGGATCATCAGATTTCACCAAACAGATGAGAGGCACAACAGGGTATGATTCCATGATGCAGCAGTGGATGCAGACCAGGTCCCCTGCACAGAGCCTTGTGAAGGAAGATGCCCTGGAGCCCCCAGTGCTTGCTAGCAGGAGCTGGGAGCTCAGGTCTTCCAGGCAGGCGCTGGCGATATGAAAGCACTAGCAGATGTGATGAAAGATGGAATCAACTCCTGCCTCTGTCAGGGCCCCTGCCCCAGATGCCGCTGCCACTGCGGCTACTGCATCTTCTGTTCTGCTCCACTCAGGGGCTGGCAGGACAGGAGCCTCTGTCTTCCATCTGTATTTCCTTATCTCTGCTTCTCCTGGAAATGACTGATTCATTACAGTCTATCAGACTTGACCTAACAGATCTCCTGCTACTAAGAGTGGAAGAGGTCCCATATGGTGGTGGGAACAGTTTTGTTCAAGATGAAATCAGGTATGCCCAGAACACAGTGATCATCTTGGACAGGATGGTATGGGACCGGTCCCCCACCCCAAGGACTTTAGCACAAAGGGCAGAGCTTTTGGTGTTAGCCCTTCACTGGGGTAAGGGCAAAGCCATAGCCAAATGCACAGTCAATGGTCAGTGTGCATTTACCATGGCCCATGTCTGTAAAGCCTCCTATGGTGGTGACGTGTGTGTGTGTGTGTGTGTGTGTGTGTGTGTGTGTGTGTGTGTTTTCCCCACTTCGGCCAAAAAGAAAATAAAAAAGAACAACAAAAGAAATCCTGGCCCGATAGATGCCATCAGACTGCCAAGTGAGGTAGCCATTGCCCACTGTAAAGGGCAGCAAAAGGGGTATCCCCAGAGGCCTAAGAAAACAGAGCAGCAGACTTGGCTACCCAGGGGGCAGCCTTAGAACCAGTGGGGGCTCTCCATACCTTGGAAACCCTGCCTGAAGCTAAATTGCCCCAGAGCCCAAACTATACACAAAGAAACCAAGTGGACAAAAAGGGAAGACATCAAACAGAAGGTAAGTGACTGATGGCTCTTGTTGGGAATGAGACCCTTACTCCCTGCCATTATGAGATGACTGATGATTGCCAAATTCCACTAGGCCACCCATCTGGAGGAAACTTACACTGCTGAGTTACTCAGGCCAACATACCACAATAGATTTTGCTTGCCCCTCTCCTTGGGGTCTGACAATGACCTGACCTTCACGGCCAAAGTTTTCCTAAATCTGACAAAGGTCCTAAATGTTGATTGGAAACTATATTATACCTAAAGGCCATATAGTTCAAAAGACACAAAGGATACTAAATATGTCCTTGAGATGTAGTCATACACAGGTGTTAATCCCAGGAATGGCAGTTGAATGTATTTTCAATTCCCAGAGACTCCATGGCTTGTTTGCACTAACAGCTTAACCAAATGTGCATCTTCTAAATTCTCTGTACTGGAGGAGAACCCACTCTTCTGCATCCTTGTGCATGTATATACCAGAGGTGTTCATCTGTAAGGGTGAAGAGGGCAGGGCCCACCTAAATCTACATTCTGAGCTTCCCCATTATCATTTCTTTGTTGGTGGGGGCACACATCCTTAGTACTGTAGCCTTATCCTATGAAGATTAAAAACTTTAAAGAACTCAGTGCTCAAGTAGACATAGACCAGAGCCACATACAATATTCAGCTTCCTGTCTGGAAGCCATGTTAAATTCCTTAGCCAAAGTTATTCTTCAAAGTCAAAGAAAATTGGATCTCCTCTTTATGAGAAAAGGAGGTCTGCATGAGACTGGGAGAAATGTGTTGCTTCTAGTTCAATAAGTCAGGGAAAATAAAAAAAAATAGCTATGGTCAAAAATGATCTTCAGAACAAAAAGAAACCAAAAATCTAACAACTAGTAACAATCTTGGTTCTCCATGTCTCCCTGGTTAACTAATCTACTTATGGCCATGTCTATAGGACCCTGCTTGCTCAACTGCCTACTTAGCTAGGTACTCATACTAAGGAGACTCTATAATCCCCTGACCACAGATAAGTCCATGCACAGAGAATAAGATGTGAATGTAACTAAGACCTTAGCACTCCAGACTTCAGAACTTAGTGCAACTGACTCCATGATGGAAGTACTATTCATGCCTTGAAACTCAGCATATAGGCAGCAACACTCACCAAAATGAAAACAAAGACCTATTCCATCAAAGTCCATAGTTCTGGAGAAGCCCCTAAGTTTACTAGACTTGCATTATGGATTCTCTAGTTCTGCTTCTGAATAACTGTTCCTGCTACCTGAGGTATGTCAACTCAGGATATGTTTTTTATTCTTAAAAGCATACCCTGAAAAAGGCATGGAACTGCCTGCAGGTCCTGAACACCAACTGGTTCTTTCTACTGGCTTGAACCCACGTCCTAATAGCCTTCTCTGGCGGATACCTCATAACACAAGTGCAAGAATGTGTTGGAAGTTAGAGAACAACTTCCTGCAAACTTGGAACCCGAGAATTGACCTCAGGCTTTTAGGTTTGGGTGTCAAGCACCTTTATCTGCTGTGCCATCTTGCCCACCCCAATTTAATGGTTTAAGTGTTGATATAAATAAATCAAATCTATCAACCATTTATCCTATTATATCTCATGGCAACCAAGTTGCTGATAAAGGAAGATCACTTTTTCTACAAATGCTTTCAAGGAAAAAAATTAAAATAATGGTATTTTGCAACTCAAATGAGTAACAATTGTCACAAAATACTAACCCAAATACTCTTTCCTACAAAAGACAAGTGGCTGCTAGCTCAGTAGATAAAGCACTTGTTGCCCAAACATGAAGACCTGAATTCAACCTCCCAGACACATATTAAAAGTTGTGGTTAAGTGGTGTGCACATGTAATCCCAGTGTTGGAGAAGTGGAGACAGACAGATCCCTGGGAACCACTGACCAGCCAGTCTAATAAAATCAGTCAATTTACAGTTACAGTGAAAGACCCTGTCTCAAAAAAAAATGAGGTTGAAAGCATTGTGAAAAATGACACCTGAGTCTGACCCCTGGCTTCCACACACATGCACACATATGCACATGCACCCACTTAAACACTTGTCTAAATATCATGAAGCTTCTAGGCATAACCAACAATTGACAGATGAAATTGGGGTGAGAATATCATGTTGAAGACACTTCAAGGAAGCACAAAGCGAAGTTGGTAAGTGGTGACATAAGAAGCACTAGCTAGTGTCTTCAGTGCTACGTCATAGAAACTCCAACCAAAAACTAAAAAGAAATGACCCCATCAAGAGGTTTTCATCATAAATCCACTATGAGATGAACCTCATTTAAACTATGATTCATAACTGTGAGCTAAAATTGATCATTTGAAATATTATATAACTTTTTTATTCTTTTGAGGTATTATAATGGCAGAACATATGATTTTATCTAAAGAAATCATTGGGGCTGAGAAGATGACTCAAATGGATAAGAGTGCTTACTGTACAAGAATGAGGACCTACACCCAAATCTTCAGGTCCCACAAAATATGGTAAAGCACCTATAACTCCAGTTCTGGGGGAGGGGCAGAAACAAGAGGTTCCCTGGAACTTAGTGGCTACTAGGCTAGATCCAAGTTCACTGAGAGATCCTGTTTCAAGGGTAGATAGCAGATCATAGACTAAGGGAAGTAATGATTTCTTGAGGATGGGTACTATAATATTAATCAAATAATGTTTCAAAGCAACTCATAGAGCAAAGAATTAAACAGAAATATGAATGAAAAACAAGTCAAATGAGGGGATGATTGGTACATTGTCAGCTTGTTCTGATGACTGACTGTGTGTGTGATCTGGAACCAGGTGATTCTAATGCCATCTCACAGTCCTTCATCATAAAATTCATGCATAATCCGTAATTCATACAATAGCGCTAACCAATAAAAAATAGATATTGTTGGGGTCAAGCTTGGGGAACACATCCCCTATCTATGCTGGAATTTTCACTTGATTGACCGAGTTGTGCAGGTCTTCTGTGGACAGCCACAACTATTATGAGCTCATGAGTGCTACAGCCCTGTCATGTCCAGAAGACAGTTTGTCACTACATTCATCCAAATCCTCTGGCTTTTTTATTCTTTCCTCTATCTCTTCTGAGGTGTTTCCTAAGCCTTGGCAATGAATAGAAAGCAAATTGATGTGCTAATTTAAAAAAGAAAAAAAAAACAAAACTGAATATGTAATGTTGGGAAGGGGAAATTTGGAGGCAGAAAATGAGGGTGGGTATGATCATATTGCATCGTACACATGAAAGAAATTCTCAAGAATAAACAACAAATATAATAAACATTTTAATTAAAAGGCATCACTGTGACAAATACCTGAAACAGTTTAGGGAGGAAGCATTTATTTGGATTCATTCAAGGGTGATCTGTTTTCATTTTTGTGGGCTTGGGGTAAGACAGAATACCTTGATAGCAGGAGCATGTGATAGAGAAAGCTGATTGACTGTGATAACTGGGAAATAGTGGTGGGGGAGACAGAGGAAGAAGGAGAGAGAGAGGGAGATAAGGGCATACATATACCCAGTTGCCTACTTTCTTCAACTGTGCTTCATGTACTGCTTTTAGTCACTTCTCCAAATTGCCATCATGTTTAGGATTCCATCAAGGAATTAATCCATTGATAAAGTTGAGCCCTCATGTCCCCAAAGCTCGACTTCACCCCACCTGAACACTGCTTTTGGAACCAAGCCTTCCACACCCTAGCCTTCTGACAGAAATCTTCTATCTAAACTACAATACTTTCTACATAAAGACTTCAGTCCCTAAGTAGAACTAGAGACTTGCTTTCTTTCATTCTATCTTCTACACACCTACATGTCTATTGAGTACATCTATTCATAGAACAGCAACAAAAATCACTTACAGAATATTTGTCAAGCACCACCATCCCAAGTCCTTATCTTGACTTAATTAAATCACCCACCGTAATAATCCTAGGTGTTTATTTCCACCCTGTTTGACACACTAGGAACCTGAAGTTCAAGGTTTGTATCAGTATAAATACTAAATAATATGAAGCAAATAATAAGCACTCAGTAAATTATTTGCTGAACTTAAATATCTTGGCTATTTTAATTACTATTTTGCACAACTTAGATTTCAGAGAAATTTATCATTAGCAACCATTGGTAAGGCAACCCAAATGATTGTTTTGAGTGAATTAACTTGCGATTTACATTTACCAAATACTTTAAATTGAAATAAATTTAAATACTTTAACTTGAAAACAATTGTATTTTTGTGTTTGTGTGTGCATGCATGTATGTGCACGCATGAGTGCCTGTATGTGGGTGTGTGCATGTACGCATGAGTGTGTATGTGTGAGTCTGTGTGTGTGCACACATACCCACATGGTTTCCATATGGAGGTCAGAGGACAGTTGGAAGAGTAGGTTGTCTTCTTGCATGGTGTTAGTCCAGGCAAAGGTTCCCATGGTCTGCCCAATGGTTAGCCAGGTGTTCAGGCATGTTAACTCACTGAGTAATCTCACCTACCCCACTTGGACTCTTCTCAGAAGAAAGCAGAGGCACTTTCATCCTGGAACTCTTTTCTTAAACTGTTTATTTGCTTCAGCATTTTAGTTGTTATGTGGACTTCTGAATAAGGTTTTAAAAGAACAGTTGCTACCTTTTCATTGAAAATGATTTTATTTGCCTTGGTGTTTCTCAAAATCTCAATTGAAAATCAGTTTTGTAAAATCTTCAGATTGCAGGGAACCAGAAGTGCACCCTGGCTGACCTCAAAATATAATTTGAACGGATAATGTGTTTTCTGGTTTGCCTATTTTATTTTTAGAATGTGTTTGTCTTTTGAAATGAACTATGGAACCACTAGAAATGCCATCACTTTGGAGAATGTCTTACTATGCATAAAACATTGAATGTTTCTGCAAGTATATTTTATAGCTTCCCATTTCTGATAGTGTGCTTACAATTATACCTACATTCCGTTTTTCACAAACACATGACATGCACTGCTTCTGCATTGCCTTTAAAGTTTCGGTGCATGTTTGCTGTGTTGCTTTAAAGGTCAACACTGCATTGGCCAGGTTCATTCAAATGTGTCTTTATCGCAAGATATGGTAAATGTCTGGAAATACTCCTACTTCCTATCTAATGCCATCACTCTATTTTAGCCCTACATTAATACATTCATTCAAAACGTGCCATCTTCCCCCATCCTAACGGTGGTTCCTTCTGCCACTTCCAGTTGTCAACCATTCCTGGAATATGGTCCATGTAAGCTAGGCTCATTTAATTTTATATGGCAGAAAGTCAATCTAACTGGTTGGTACAGAAATAAAAGGTTAATTCATGCATGGCAGACAAATAAGTTCTAGTGCCCAAATCTTAAGTCCTTTTTTTTTTCTCTCTCTCTCTAATGCTGTCTTTCTAAAACTCTCTCAGCTTGTATCCATTGGTGTGTGGAAGCCAGAAACCCTTGTTTTCAGAACTTAGACAACTAGGAGAAGAAAGACATTTTCTACCCCAACAGTTTGCCCCCTCCACACATGCTACCAACCCCCCATATCCTAGATAGTGAAATGACTCTGAAACTTCTTGTTCAAGCTCCTTAGAGGCTGAATTCATTTCTTTGTGGCCTGGCACAGTACTCTGCACCCATGTACCAATGATGGGATGAGATAACTTTGGAGAGTATTGTAAAACACACATGGAAACATGTGCAATTGGAGGAAGTGATAGATACCGGCATTGTCAATTGGAAGAGGCTGCACCAGTGAAATAAGAAGGTCCTGTGCACTTACTTACTTACTTATTTACTTACTTACTTACTTACTTACAGAGTAGGAAAGAGTAGGCAAGCTAAATTGAGTGGCACACTATTGAAGCTAAAGGATGCTGCCCTAGGCAGGAAAGATGTCACAGTGTTTAAAGCACTTACTGTGCAATCATGAGGCTCTGAGTTCAAATCCCTAGAAACCATGTAAAATCTGGACAGATATTGTGAGTATGTGTTGTCCTAGCACTCCTACGGAGATATGAGAGATATAGGAGAATCTCCGTAAGCTTTAGGGTTTCAGCCCTATGTTCTGACTGGAAAAACTGAAGAGATTCTGTCTCAAACAAGATGGAAGGTAAGGATAATGTCTTAGTTAGGGTTTTCATTGCTGGGATGAAACACCATGTCCAAAGAGCAAGTTGGAGAGGAAAAGGTTTATTCAGCTTATACTTCTACATTGCTGTTCATTACCAAAAGAATATCTGGATAGGAACTCAGAGCAGGAATCTGCGTAGGAGCTGATGCAGAGGTCACGGAGGAGTGCTGCTTACTACTGCCTTACTTCCCCTGGCTTGCTTAGCCTGCTTTCTTATATAACCCAGGAGTACCAACCCAGAGATGGCACCACCCACCATGGGTGGTCCCTCCTCCATTGATCTCTAATTGAGAAAATGCCTTACAGCTGAATCTCATGGAGACATTTCCTCAGCTGATGTTCCTTCCACTCTAATGACTCTAGTTTGTTTCAAGGTGACACAAAACCAGCCAGTATTATAAACAGACACCAGAGGTTGAAGTTTAACCTCTACACGCATATCATGGTAGATAGAGGCCCTCACTCACACACACAAATAGGAAAACATACACATAAGAACATAAAAATTGAATGCTTTCTTGTCTTGTGCCTATGGATTTGGCCATATGAGATAGAGATACTTAAATCCAGAAAAGGATCAGAATGTGTCATGATTATATACATTAATGATTCATTGGATGATAAAATAACCATTAAGAAGTTAGACTTTGGAGGTAAAGCTTTATTTAAGCCCAATATTCACTATTCAGGATCTCCATAAATGTAGGTAATTTATACAACTGAATTAAGATTTTCCCCGTGGGAATTATGGATCATAGGAGAGTCAAATAAGATGGAACAGGTAAATAGCCCAATGCAAAGCACATGACTGGGAAGGGAAGTAAGCAATGGCCGTGCTATGTTTTACCTTTAGATTGCCTGAGGAGTGTGGGTACCGTAAGAGGAACTAGTTGGAGTTACAGTGGTGGGTGTTGCATTGCAACTTTTGGGAAGTAGTGAAGACTACATAGTTAACTGTTTGTCCTTTACCCTCACACAGCTGGCCAGTGCTGACTACATCTTCAACCTATTTCCATTTGTTTCATTCTTACAGAGTAATACACAAGAGTATCAGACAATGGGTCTGGTCAGATTCATTCCTTCTCTATGGAACCTGCAGGGCTTTTTATCCATCTCCGTGTCTGTTCAGGCATGGCTTAGGACCTGAATAATGACTTAAAATTGAAAAATAAGATTCAGTCACTCATCCGCTCTGGGTAGAGATGTGAGATTCTTATTTGACCAATTCCACCAGATTTGGAGAACATCACATGGTTACCGCCAAAGACAAATGATATACACAGATACCTAGAGAGAGAAAGAGGCAATCACACACAGGTCTTGAGGTGCTGAATATTTCATCAGGTATGGTGGATGTCCTAGTATAGTAATAAATACAGGTGGTTTTTAAAATAGGGCTGAAGACAGGGACAAAACTCAGAAGTTCTGAATTTGCAATTAATCACTCTTAATACCTTCATCTGAAGCACTCTGGATAAACTGCTTTTTTAAAAAACCACAAAACTGAACTGATTCTGTGAAGCAAATGGCTTTGCTCTGTCAATTATGTGGAGAATTCCTGGGTAATTCCTGAGGTGAGAGGTTGCAGGCACATGCAGAGATTTTTATAATACTTTATAATAGTTTTCTTTTTCACCTTAAATTGAGTATGAGACTTCACTATTTAACCTCAATTAAACCACAAGGATGTCAGTCCATTACAATTAGTTAAATTAATGTTCTGAATAGGAAAAAGGTGGTCTTAGACAAGCAGTAATTAACAGCCTTTAAGCACCCTGTGAACAGCCATCCCCACTCCGTCTACACGACAACTCTGAAGGTTTCATTTTACACAAACTGGTTTGTTCACAGCTGATCTCTGATGATGGCACTCCCAGCCCCCAGTTACGTTTGTTTTCCTTACCTTACATCCATGTGATCCCAAAATCCTTTGTAAGGCAGGTTCCTGAACCCTACTACGCTTCCAGACCTTAGAGATAATTCCTGTTCATAACCATACTGTCAAATATTTTGTTTTTTCTATGTATAAATATTTGTTTCTATTAAAAAATAATAAACCCTTTGGGGGAGTTTTAGAGTGTTGACATAGTCATTAGAGCACTTGCTGTTCTGACTGAGATCTAGACCCAGGTTCTGCGCACCCACATGGGCAGCTCATAGCTACCTGTAACTCCAGCTCCCATGTCATCTGGCGCCCTCTCCTGGCCCTCTGTGGTCATCTGCACTCAGATGTGCATATCCTCCAACACAGATACATGCACATCATTAAATGAAGCAAAATGAATCTTTAAAAAAAAAAAGAACTTTAGGGGACACAGAGATGTATCTACTACCTCTTTTTTTTCACATTTCTTAAAAATAAATTCCACTGATAACATGATCATTAATACAATGTGCATCCATAAATACCAAGTGGGCATTCGGGAAAGAAGTAGATTTTCTCTCTTTTAAAAAACATACACTATTTTTATTGAAATTATAACATAATTACAACATTTCTCCCTTCATTTTCTTCCCTGCAAACACTCCCATATACACCTCCTTTCTCTCTTTCAAGTTCATGTCTTCTATTTTCATTAATTGTTGTTACATGCATAAATGTATATGCATATATATTCCTAAATACAACCAGCTATGTTTGTGCAATGTTACCTGTATATATGTTTTCAGGGATGACCATTTGGTATTGGATAGTCAATTGCTGTGCTCATCCCCAGGGGAAACTATTTCTCTTGCTCTTGGCATTGCTTAGTGACCTGTAGTTCTTTTTGTACTGTTGTGGCCTTGTGGGCTTTCCCCATACACTTTGCCATGTTCAATTTTGTTGGCCTTGTTCAGCTCAAGTTTGGAAATTTGTATTAGTGAAACTATGAACATATTATCTTCTGCCATTACTAGGAGGCACAGTCTCACAGAAAGCTCCCTGATCCTCTGATTCTTACAATCTTTCCAACCCTCTTCCCCAATACTTCATGAGCCCTGGGTGCTGGAGTTGTTTTGTAGATGTATCCAATGGGACTAGGCTCCATAACACTATATGTTGATTGATTGTGGTTTTTGTACTAGTCTCCATCTGCTGAAAGAGAACTTTCCTTGATGAGGGGTGAAGACTATACTTCTCTGTAGGTACAAAGGAAAATATTAGGGTGTAGTTAGGGATAATGCTGGTTTAGTAAAATAATGATTGTAGATTCTCCTCCAACATCTATGACTTCATGAACCCTGGGTAGTTGGCTAGGTTTCTAGTACCAGGCATGATTTTCCTCTTCTTAAGTTGAGTCTTAAGTCCACTTAGTGAGCTGTTGGTTAGCACCAAGATATGTGTGTGCCATTACTGCAGCCTTAGGGTTATCATGCTATGCTGGTTTTTTTTTTTGTAGTTTATAGGCATCATAGCTGAGTAGCAGTGTTAGTTGCCTCCATCCTTTAGAAGCTTCCATGGCACCTTCTTGTACCTTGAGAGCTAGTCCTCAGGTAGGAGGCTTACAGGTTAGTTCCAGCTCAGAGTTCTCTGGGCCTCATTTCTGAAGTGCATGGTGTCTTCAGCAATAGGGACTTAGCTTCCATCTCCAGGAAGCAACCAAGGGCAATAGCAATAGCTTGTAATTTCTGGGAGTCTTTTGGACAATCCTGACCAACAACCCAAAAGAGGTATTCTCAAACCTATTGTTGGAGTTTTGTTAGGTGGTCTTTGGATCTTGGAAGGAGCCTTCTAAGCCCAGGTGAGAAGATACTGTATATGTACATTTATACACAGACTTACATGTATTATCATGTTGTTTTAGGTAAATAGTATGACTCTTTATGACTTTTTCAGATATTCTTACTGTTATTTCACCTTACTCTGAGAAGGAAGGAGTTTAACAGAATACAATGTCTTCCAACAATCTGTTATAATCTGACAAGAAGTGAATGTCAATGACTAAACTGAACGTAATTTTGTATGATATTTAAATGTTTCAATATGAAGACCTGAATTTGATACCTAACATGCCCAACAAATGAACTATGCGTGATAATACATCTGTAACTCCAGCACTGACGGGGCAGAGACAGTTTGATCCCTGGGGCTCACTGGCCAGCCAGTCCAGTTGAGAAAACTTGTCTCAAAAATTAAAATGGAGAGATATTTAGGAAGATATCCAATATTGACCTCTGGCCTTCCATGAACATTCACATACACACATGTGCACATCCATACCCATACATACACACAGAGAGACACAGACACACACACATAACACACACACACACACACACACACACACACACACACACACACACACACACACTGAAATGGTAGGGCCTTTAAAATCTTTGATGAACTAATCCTAATAGGAGCTTATTTATGAGAGGGTTTTGGTTTAGGCTGTAGTGGCAAGGGATCAGAGAAGGTTGTTTTCAGTAGAAAAATTAAATTTCAGGGGCGGACTGTTAGGGAGAATAGAAGTTGAACAGGTATGGATGGAAAGCTGATTTTGGTGGCATGATAAAGATATTTAAAAATCCTCCAGCCTTTCATCTAGCTTCCTGCAGAGACACTTCCAGTAGAAGCTGAAGAAAATGTACTTGCATGCAGTTTGTAGAGTGAAACACATATTGGATTGGTTCTCAGCCTGCTGCCAGAAACCTCATGGGCTAAAGAGAAGGTACTGTCAAAATCTTTTAGGCTCATGGTTAACAGGGGAAAAACAATCTTTTGACAGATCCATTTATTAGGTGAAGTAGGTAAGAGTGAGAATAGAGGAGATGAACTCCTTATTTTTGATGAATGAGGCAAGGCAATTCAAGTGATTTAAAGACTTTTATTTTTAAGTTTCATTTATGTGCCTAAGTGTCTTCATCTTGTTATGTGCACATACATGCACTTACCCACTGAGGCCATAAGAAGGTATTAGATTCTCTGGAGCTAGAGTTACAGAGGATTGTGAATCTTCTGATGTGGATGCCTGGAACCCAATTTGGGTCCCAGGCAAATGCCATATTTGATCTTAATTGGTGACACATTTATTCAACCTCAAGTTCAAATATTATGCTGTCAGGGAAAATGTCAAAAATGGTTGCCTTTTTACCTGGCCCCTTAGAATTTACTGTATAATTTCTACTAGACTATTTAATACTTTTAAAGTTTGTGTTGAGTATGTTAGTATACATATTAACTGTATTTCACATGTATATGTACATGCTATATAATCTCTCCTATGCTTACTTTTAACATGTATTTTGCTGTGGAACACAATGTACATATGCTTAGCCTGTCCTCTGGGGATCAAACTCCCATTATCAGGCCTGGAAGCAAGCACCTTTATCCTCCAAGCAACCTTCTGGGCCCTTTTCTCGATCTCTTCATCACAGTCCACAGTGTCCCCAGTTTGCCACAAGGTTATCATCTCATGGCATCTCAACCAGAACATCTGAATTACTCAATCAAGCTTTCCAATGTGGAATAAATGCCAGCATGTGATCACAATATTCTCTCTTTTTCAACGTGTGGTCTGAGTGCCTGTGTCAAATCTCTCTAATTAATATTGACAAGCCCCAGCAATGTGCAAACTTGAACTCTCAAGCTCTATTCAATATATTAAAATGTATATAGAGATTGAGATTTCTATTCAGACAATTAAAAAAGTACCCTCCTGTTGTCTCAAGAGTTTATAATCACTTACTTTAGGTGATATTTAACTCAATATTCAAACTTAATTATACTTACTACATTTGACTGGTATTCTTTTTTAATTCTTTTGTTTTTTAAATTTGAAAATAGATTCATCTCTGATACAATATGGCCCAACCACAGTTTCCCTTCTCTCCACTCCTCTCAGCTCCCTTCCCAGGTATTGAATTGAATTAACCCAAAGATAAAAAAAATGAAAAATTTGGGTTTTTTTTTCAAGATAAATTTTGTGTGTGTGTGTGTGTGTGTGTGTGTGTGTGTGTGTATACACGAGTGCATGTGTCATGCACATGAGATGAGCACAGTACCCAAAGAGTCCAGAAGGGGACAGTGAATCCCTCGTGGCTAGAGCAATAGGTAGTTAGGAACCACTCAATGTGGGTGCTGCAATCAGCAGCCCTATTAACTGCTAAGTCATCTTCCTAGCCCTAAAAATTTTAGTTTTCTATGTAAGGGCTCAGTCCACGTGGCAACAATGATATGGGTTGTTTTGGTTTCATTCATTATATTTAATCCCTACTTGGACTATCACAGCTTTAAAAAACAATGTTGCATACATGCAAAATTCTTAGTCCCACTCTTCCCTCTGTCCTTTGAAAATGTTCATTACATCTCATTTCCTGGGATCTGAAAGGCACAGGATAAATAATTGTATCATCAACTTCTGTATTAATGTTTTAAAGGGGAATGTATCCCTATATTAATAACCCTGACTTTGCATCTCTTCTAGAAAGCCTTAGGTCCATAATCTTTCTGTTGTTACAGAGCTAACAGTCAGACCCAGACACTTGATGAGAATGGCTGAGGCGACATGTCTAATCACTGGATTGAAATCCTTGTATGTGCCTTTAAAATTTTATCCTTGAGGAGTTTTCACTACTTGCCAATCAGTTTCCAGAATGCTGACAGTCACAGAGTAAGCACAAGACTCATGATCAGAGAACTTTATAACATGGTACAGCCCACTTGCTGGTATCAATAAGACAGAGGAGTTTTTATCACCAACAGTCTCATAGACCAGCAGTTTCCATGTCCTGATATTTGTGTCATAATTCTGTCCTTCCTAAATACATTTAGCTCAGCACAGAGACGTGGAGAAAATAATTGTGCAGATTATTTGCTATGTGAGCCCAGACTATTCTGTTGTGCTGTGTAAGCTCAGATGCTCAGATGGACAGCAAAGCCTGCACCATTGCTATGGCTAACACAGAACAGTCTCTAGCCTGTTTACTGACTTCTGTAGTCTGAAAAGGCACTGCTTGAAATTAGTTATTCAACTTGTCTTTAACACACATAACACACACACACACACACACACACACACACACACACACACACAAATACATGCTTCACCTACTAAGAAGGGCACTGTATAGTCACATGTTACTAAAATGAAAAGAAGCTATCATTGACTGGCAACTGCATTACCTCAACAGCCGCTGAACAGACTGAGTTAAGAAAAGTAAAGTATGACATTTGCACTTCTCTCCATGAAGCTCACTAACCTCATCTGGACACAGTCTTTAAAGAGATAACATAATTTTGAGGACATTAAAAACATCACATTAGAAGCAGGGCCAGATCACAAAGAGAGTGGCAGCCTAGATGATGTCCCCACTGTGCCCCTTGAATTTTCACTAGTCCTTTTTACTGAAAAAATATTCAACTGGGGATGGAGCTGTGGGTAGAACAGTTACTGGGTCCAATCTTCATCCCTACCTCCACCAGGGCTGTACTCCTAGCCATTCCAGAGGTGGGGGCAGGAGTATCAGGAGCTTGAGGTTATCATCCACCTCAGGCTGCTCCTGACCTATGTGGGCTGCATGAGACCCTGTCTACAAACAGTCACACACACACACACACACACACACACACACACACACACACACGCGCGCGCGCGCGCGCGCACACACACATGTTCAAAAATACCAGGGCTCAGGAGATGTCAATAAAGTGCAAACATCCTTATAGCCATGTAAATACTGAGTATAGCAGTGTGGTTGTAATCCATGGGCTGGGGAGGCAGAGACAGGAGGATCCCTCAGATTCCCTAGCTAGCCAGTCTAATTAAATATGTGAGCTTCAGCTGAGTGGTGGTGGTGCATGCCTTTAATCCCAGCACTTGGGAGGCAGAGCCAGACGGATCTCTGTGAGTTCGAGGACAGCCTGGTCTACAGAGTGAGATCCAGAAAAGGCACTAAAACTACGCAGAGAAATTCTGTCTTGGAAAAAAAAAATATGTGAACTTCAGGTTCAGTAAGTGATTGTCTCAAAACTTAAAAATGGAGAGAAATGGGCGAAGATACATGACAACAACCTCTGGCCTCTGCACACGCACACATATGCACCCCACATGCATGCATGTGCACACAAACAAACACACACAAAGAATATCCAAACATATAGAAAATTTGGAAGATGAGAATTGAGAATCCCAAATACAGTTTGCCTGTTCTCCAAATTTCACGGACATTAATTCTTACCCTAGTTGTAGCATCTATTTTTAACTAAGTTTATGTAAATTATTCACATGTGAGGTAGAAATGCTGAATGATTTAGTATCTATATCTACAACTTGTGGCTTTTTAACCCAATTACAAATCAAAGTTAATGACTTCTGAGTAGGCTTTAATAGATAATTCATAATTAAATTTTCCCAATTGTCTTCAAATATTTTTAGCCACGTATTTTTCAAACCCAACCAAAAACTACATATTGCACCTTGTTATTTTACTTTTTCTTCTCCTTTCTCACTCTCTTTTAGCAACAAAGAGTTTTGGAAGAGACAAGTCTGTTGTGTGGCCGGATGGACTGGGTTTGTGTTAACTTGTAGTCTTGTGACCTTCTGTCCCTTTCTCTTGTACTTACTGAAGAGATGTTGGATCCTGGGGATTAACAGATGCTAGTGAGGTTCTTTGGGCAGGAGCAGCTCACAGCTCATGCTGAGATGGCTATGCACTGCATGATAGAATTCATCGCTAAAATCTGTTACATAATTGGTGATACCCTGGCTTAAGCTAGAGAAGGATGGATCTCACCATTGAAGACTTGCACTCTTGGTCTAATGAGACACCATAGAGTCATCTCCTGTGAGATGTGTTAGAACTGTTTCCTCTAATGATTTAGCCACTTTTTCATCAATTGATGGTTTCATTTGGGCTTACAACAGTTATTTAGCTAACCCATTGTATTTTTCTATTCCCCAACTATCATAGTGCCAGCAACCCTCAAGTGTCCACATACCAACTACAGTTATTCAATGATCCTCAGTATGTTTTATGGTCATCTGGTCCACAATGACATGAGTTGAGTTGGATTTGAGCCCCTGCTTCAGGGTATTTCATTGATTCATGTCTCTTTTTTTCTCAGCAGAGACCAAGGAACAGTCAGTACATGATGCATGATTCTTCACTTGGCTAAAGATCGTCTAAATAGAGGAGAAGAAACTTCTCATGACTCCAAAGTCCAGCCCCAAACTCACACAGTGTCTCTTCCTTGGCCCAAAATAATCCACTGAGGGAAACTAAAGGAAACAAAAACACCAACACGGATAGAAAAATGGAGTTTTAATGCAAAGCTCTACAAAGTCGCATAACATAATAAATGTAGTTAGGTGCTGGGAATATGGATTAGACACTAAAGTGCTTGTCTTGCAAACATGGAGAAGTGTTTCATAACCCATGTGACAAAAGCCAGGGTGTGGCAATGCATACTTGTAATCTCAGCATTGGGGAGTGGAGATAGACAGAACACTGGAGCTCACTGGGCAGCCATTCTGGCTTGCTTAGTGTCAGGCAAATGACAAACACTATCTTAGGGCAAAAAAAGGGGAACAAGGTAGATGTTGCCTGAGGAATCAATGCCAAGATCATCTTACACATCCCCACACAAATGCCCATATGAGGATGTGCACCCCCCCACACACATACACACAAACATGCACACTGATACACAGATACCAAAGGTCTTACATGTAATTCAGGAAAAAGAAATTGCAAGCCATAACCTAAAGAGTAAAAATTATTTCTTGCTTATTTTTTATCAGTATTAATATTTGCCATATCCATAGACAAATTATCCTTAGGAATATAATTAATTCAGGTTTATTTTGTTTATTTGTTATTATTTTGTGTGAGTGGGTGTGTTCGAGGCATGTGTGAGTGTGGAAGTCAAAGCACAGCTTTCCAGAGCTGGCTCTCTCCTTCAGCTTCTTTGAGGCAGAGTCTCTCTTGTTCTTGCTGATGTGTGGTGTGTCCTCTAAGCTAGCCAGGCCATGAGCTTCTGGGCAATTCTTCTAAATCTATCTCTCTTCTCATCATAGTGGTGATAGAATTACAGATGCTCACCGCCACATCTGGCTTTTTATGTGGGCTCCAGTTTTGAGCTCAGGTTGCCAGGATCATAGGGCAAGTGCTTTGGCCTACAGAGTGATCTCCCTTTTCCCATTTATAAGAAGGCAACGCATGTGAGGACCTTTCAAACATGTTTCAGTCCAGTTGTCTTATCTGTTTATCAACTTTACCTTATTACATTATAAAATAGTTAGCATTAAGTGGATGTCACTTTTAAAATAGTGAGCACTGAGGTAAGGTCAGTAATATCAAACTCATTTTGCATCATTGGTTCCCATCCCAGGCTTAACCAAAATAATTTGCATAACATGTTTATTAGTTTAGTGCTGTAAGGGGTGCACATATCAGAGAACAACTAGAGGAAGTCAGTTCTCTCCTATCATGCTGGGCCTGAGGATCAAACCCAGTTCTCAGGCTCGGTGGCAAGTGCCCTTGCCCGCTAAGCCATCTAGGAGTCCCTCAGCTTAATCCCTAATACACAGAAAGTGCTCAGTAAATACATGACAATTAATCCAGAATAATCTTTGACTTCTTCAAATTATTTCTGTTCATAATAATTGATGACACACTCTCCCTTCCCCCACTGTAAAGACAGTCATCCTTGCTTCCCAGCTGAGATCATCCGAAGCATGGTGTGCCTAAGGCTAAACAATAAATCAGAAACATGAAATGGACCCACTACTTCTTGTTCTGCCGAGAGAGAGCCTACCCTGGAGCTTTCCCTCTACGCTGTGTTTCCTTGTCCAAGGCAATTGCCACGGAACATTCTGCCTAATCACAATAAATCGAGGAATGTATTAAGCACTAGATATTCTGCAAAATATCGAAAACACAAAGTCAGATACAAAGTCCGAGTAACAACTTCCTCTTACAATGTGTGTGTGGAGAGGTAAGTGGACACACTGTGTGTATATATAAGCATGTGTGTGACAATGAACAGGTCAAGACAGAGGACAAGTTCAGGTATTTGTCTGAGCTGTCCACCTTGTTTGGGAAAGGGCCGTTTGTTTGCTGCCACATATATCCTCTAGCTGACCCACAAATTACTAGCGGCTCTCCTGTCTCCACCCTCTCATCTCTCCCTAAGTGCACTGGGATTACGGATGATGAAACTACCGCATCTAGCTCTCATGTGGATTGTGAGGATCTGGACTCTGGTTCTCACACTTGTGTGGCCAGCACTTTATCCACTGAGTTGTCTGCTTAGCCAAAACAGACATCTCAATTCTATTTCAAAGCTAAGCAACCGAGGCAAAGAAAATAAAAGAGCTTATAGTGACCAAAATAAATAAATAAATAAATAAATAAATAAAAAGCAGATCTTAGTATTAGAGACAACTGTCTCCTCTGTAGGAAAGAACAAGTTATTCTCAAACTAATATTCAATGATACAGCAATTTCACAGAAGAAAAACAAATTATGAAT
>CABHPQ010137085.1:0-12765 GCA_902168405.1 Peromyscus aztecus
CCTGGCCAGCATCTCAAGCAAGATGTTTATAATCATATGAACTATCAAGAATGCTATGGTTCTTTAGTTTCAAACAAAACAATGCCATCTTGTAATTTGTTATACATATATGTATAATTTGTTATACATATACAATATATATATATATACATTTTTCAATATATATATATATATATTGAAAATACTTTGAGTGTATTTGTGAAATTATCATTAGGACTCCATATTTTTAAATTCTGTGTATGTGGATTTAACCAGTGATGGTATCAAAATACATTTACAAACAAAATTCTATGTGTATTGAACATGCTAACTTTTTTCTTATCATGATTCTTAAACAATATTGTATGAGAATGATCAATGTAACAATTACATGATATTATGTATTCTAATCAATCGAAAGATAATTTAATTGTCCAAGAAGACGTGCAAATATTATTGCACAATGAATTTGAGGGCCTCTGGGTGTTAATATCTGTGAAAATACTGGAATTCATGCCTTGAGGTTGCTGAAGGATGACTACACTTTAAGACTTAGTGATGTCAGCTCTGTGCTCTCTGCATTAGTATAGATTAAAATCCAGAAATTCTATGTAGGATGTAAGTGTTCAGATAGGTAAATTCTCCATTTCACCAAAGTGGGCTTGCCTCAGAACAATTGGAGGTATTTCTATAATACTGTATACAACTAACATGCAGTTCCTTGGTTTCCACACAGTTAGCACCTCCTTCCTTCTTACTGTTCCTGTCCTTTCCTTTCCACTGCCCCTTTCCCCTCCTTCCTTTATCTTCTTTCTTCTCACCATCCTTTTATCTTCATTGATACTTAGATGACACAAAATTCACCCCATCCTTACCTCTCCTCTGAGTGTCCTAGCAACCCTAATACCACCAACCACCAAAACATTCAGCACCAAAGAATGGCCAGAGAATTTGAACTAGTCTTTGTGGAGTGTCTGGGACTATGGATGCAAATATAAACAGTAACATCTTGTGCTGTATAAATAAATATGTAGCAGCTAGATTTATATAGTAGTGTTTTCCACAGTCTAGGATAGATTCCAGAGTTCATATAAGTTTTAAATGGTAGCCACTATTTGTTCACAGAGAATCAACATATAATACTGAAAAAGTGTAAAGCAAGCCAAAGTAAAATAGCGTTGATTTTAGGAATATAGCATTTGTTTATTTCAGTCAAAGAGATGGCTCTTAAGATGACTAATTTTCTGGTAGTGTTTTCTATAACTATCACTTATGTAAAATAAGATCATTACTTAGAGAATGCTGTATAAGGGAGTGAGAAAGGGACAGCCTTTCCCCGAGGATGCTTTCTCATGCGACTGAATGGCCTTCTATAGACACGATGTAGTGTACATTTTTTCATTTGAATTAGACTCCCATATTCATGCAAAGTGTTTAATGTATTAGTGCTTGGCTTTTCCTCTCTGATGTTACCATCCTTATTTTTTTTTCGAAAAAGCTAAGTGTGATTCATTAGTAACAAAAGTAGACACTTAGATAATTATTTCCCTTTAAAGTTGCTCAGCAGTCTTCAAGTTCCTAAACTACTGAAAGTTTCTCTTTAAACACAAGTAATGGATCTCCTGTACTCTGCATTATTCAGAACCAAAGTGATGGAAGCATCACACATCACTTAGTGCATGGAAACCCAGAAATATTCAGTCCTCAGTCTTGAGAATTCCCTTAAAGTTAAGATTATGATTAGCTCCCGGATTTTTTGCAAGACATTTATTTTCAAACCACAACCACATTTTATCATATAAGGCAATATTAGTTTCTGAAAATTGGATATAGAATGGAGTTATATACTCAGTTTGACTCTATTTTGCCTAGTACAACCCACATTTATTTGCTGGCTTTTACATGCTTTTCATCTTAATTTTTGTGTATTGTATTGTAAGAAGAATTAGTACAGTGTTCAACTGTATATGCCCTCTGGTATTTTCCACTGGAAAGAACTACCTCACTCTCTTCCAAAGGTTACCTTCCCCTTTGTGTTACTATCCTACCCTACCTCTGGTACCATTGAATTTATAGATTATTATTGTTCTAGCAGGTACTTAGTTGTGCCTCATTATTGTTTTAATTTCCAGTTATCCAACAGTATATTATGTTGGGTACATTTTCATATACTTGTTTACCATCTATATGTCTTTGTTTGGTGAGTTTTTTTATACTAACAATTTTTTTTATATTGGCTAACTATTTAACTTTGACTCTTAAGACTTCTTTATATATTTAAGATAATAATCTTTGATCAGATACCTATTGCAAATATTTTCCACAGTCTGTGGCTTACTGTCTTCTAATCATATAATATTCACAGAGTGTTATAAAGTAAGCATAACTATCCATATTAAATTATAAAAACTAGGCAGCTTTAGGATAAATATGTTCTAACTCAAGAGAAACATAAGCAAACTTTTGGAATACCTGCAGCACATGTGAAGTTTTGGTTTAAAATATTAGCTAGGGAGTTGGTAAGACAGCTCAACAAAGAAAAGCACGTAAAGCTTTGGTCTGACTCCTAACTTTGCAATCCACAGTAGAAAGACAGAAGCCATAGCAAAAGTTGTTCTCTAACCTCCACATGTCCTGTGCACAACCATCTACGAATAGAATGAGAATAAATAAAATATTTAAAAATAAAAAAAAAATCTTGTACAGTTCTGTCTAGGCAGAAAACCAGAAATACAGGATAATTGAAGAATGTTTTATAGTCATTGCTAGGATCAATATTTGATTATGCCCTTTACTCTTCAGGTGGCTCAGTTCAATGGTCAGTCACTTTCTGAAGACTCCTGATGTGTCTATGCGAATGTCCATGTTCATTTGAGTGCTGACTCAACAAGCCTTGTTATGCCTTAGACATGCCGACTTTCGACTAAGCTTCTAAATCACGTTATTTTAACCTGATGGGAACCCAAATTTTAGTCAATCAGACTTGCAAGTACAGAACTTTCTTATGAGTAATATTCTTTATTTAAAGGGCATTATAAATTTTATTCATGATGGTGAGATGCAAATTTAAAATTTTAATTTTTTTTATTTTTAATTTTATGTGGATGGGTGTTTTATCTGCATTTATGTTTGTGTGCCATGAGAGTGTCTGATGCCCCTGTAGGCCAGAGGACAGCAATAGATACCCTGGACCTGGAGTTATAGATCGTTGTGAGCCACTCTGTGCTGCTGGGAAACCTGATCCGCTGAAAGAGCAGCAAACTCTTAACTGCCAAGTCATCTCTCTAGCATCTCAAATGCTGTTTTTGAAATCTGTATTTTTTCTTGTATTTCTGTATTCTTAATTTTGTTTGTAATTAGAAGGATGATGGTAGTACTGTGAATGCTTACGATTGTGTGTGCTATGCTTAATAACAATACTTTCAAATATAGGCATAAACATATATATATATATATATAATTACCCATATTGAAATCATTTTTGAATATTTATATTTTTTGATAATCAAAGTATTCAATGAGTCATCATTCCTCATGAAATTATAGATGTTTCATTTTAGTATTTCTACAAATTCTTGATCTTCAGATATTATGATCAGGTAACAATAGGGCTATTATAATATTTCAGTGTTATTAACTGCCTGGTTACATGATATTGCAATGAGTTTCCTAATACAGCCTGGGGTGGATAATAGTGTATCTCTTTGTAAGAATGAATTATCAGCACTCAGTCCATTATTTTCATCTGAAGTCTTTGATCTGAGACACCAGCTTTGTGAGATTTCAATTTTGTAACCCCAACCTTCCTTTCATCATTTCCTAAGTGAGGTCTGTAATGTCTAAGCTACATCAAAGCAAAAATAAAAAGTTCATACTGTATAATAAAACTACCAGAATCACAATTTAAATCAGCCTTCTATTGAAAATAGTATAATTCAAGACTTGCATAAAAGAACAAGAGGAAAATTTCTCTTTATCACTTCAGCTACTATTTAGTAGTTTCATCTTTAGTTAATAGTTCATCAGAACCAGTTTCATCTTTAGTTAATAGTTCATCAGAACCAACTCCCTTTGGGGAAAAGATCCAGTAAATGTATCAAAGAATAGAATGCTGATAACATTCCAAGCACTCAATTTTGTCACTGCTCTGTTTCTCTGAACTTGCCATTTCAAAGCTTTCATTTGGATATTCCTTCCCACCACTGAGGTATGTCCTACGTTTGAATTACACTTCCCGTGCTATTTGTTGCAAAATTATAAACTACATGAACAGTCTCTTTTAAATCCATTTATGATGGAAGGTTGAAGTGTTTGACTGGTTTTGTTTAATTTATGCTCCTAGATAAATGAAGAGGCAATATTTACTTCCTAATTTGTATTGGTTAATTTACTGAAGGAACTAGATAATTCAGTATCTCAAGCTATTACTTCGTCTTAAGGTATAGGATAAAAAGGGGAACTTTAAAAAAAGATGTATTTTGGCCAGGTGGTGGTGGCGCACGCCTTTAATCCCAGCACTCAGGAGGCAGAGCCAGGTGGATCTCTGTGAGTTCAAGGCCAGCCTGGGCTACCAAGTGAGTTCCAGGAAAGGCACAAAGCTACACAGAGAAACCCTGTCTTGAAAAACCAAAAAAAAAAAAAAAAAGATGTATTTTTATTTTATACGCACATTTTCCTGCCTACATTTAAGTGCATCACAGGCATTCAGTCTCCTTATGAGCCAGAAAAAGACAATGGGTCCCCTAGAACTGGAACTGCAAATGATTGTGAACTGTCATGTGGGTCCTCTGCATGAGTAGCAACTACTCTTAATCAGTGGTCCCAGGAAGGGGAACTTTTAAAGATGGAACAGGAAGGAACATTAGTCAAGCACACACAAAATATACACTATAAAGCCAGCAATGTGCGGAGGATCACACTGAAGCAATAAACACTGAGTAATTTAGGTGTCAAATGATTCTTTAGTAATCAGGATACAGAAACTAATGTAAGAGACCTTGAATTGCCCTCCAGGGGTTCAGAATACATTCCTTTTCCAGTCAGGTAATGATGGGGTTATTAAAACTCATTGAAATTATAGAAGTTAAATATGGTATAACCAAATGTCTTCCCATGTCACAATATAGGACACACAAGGCTTTATTTCAAATTGAGAGCTAGCATAAATGTGGAAAACCATACAAATGTCAAGTTTGAGATTTTTTGCTTGGTCACTGGCAATTCTAAAATCATATCTCATATCTGAAATAATAGGAAAGAAATCATGGCATCTGCTTATCCAGTGGCTATCCTGGCAGGAAACACAGTTAGTAATATAGACAAGCTCTAAGAGTATATTCATTTGTTGTCTTTTTTTTTTCATTCCCATGACCACATATCTAACAAGAAGCAACTTCGAGAAGGATACATTTATTTCAGTTCCTGGTTTGAGCATATAATTGATCATTGATCACAACATGGAGGGCATTTCAACATTCACAAACTGTTGACACTGCTCAAATGAATACATGGCAATAAGACCATGAGGTTGCAGGCTCACATCTCTGTATATTACAAAGCAGAGAGAGCTTTGAACACTGGTGTTCATCAGGCCTTTTCTTCTTCTCCAGTCATTCAGTCTGGATCCCCAAGCCATGGTTTTTTGCCATCCATCTTTAGTGTGGATCTCCCATTCTATCTTAAAACTCAAAAGAAAAAGTCTGCGCAGACACACCCAGGGATGTACCTCCTAGTTGATTCCAAATTCAGTCAAGTTGATAAGGAAGATTTACAATTATTATATAAATTTAAAAGTTTCATATATAGTTTTTAAATAAACAGTAATATTAAATCTGCATAGCCGTAGCAATTTGTAAAATTATTTACATGTAGTACTTTTATATCTTTTAATTATATGCTAATGTGTTACTGATTTTTTTAAAAAGCTCAAGAGGGGCAAGAAAGATGTCTCAGCAGTTAATACCATGTGTTGTTCTTCCAAAGGACAAAATTTTGATATTTATCACCCACATCATAACCACCTCTAACTCCAGTTCCCGGAGATTTGACACCCTCTAGCCTACTCGGGTACCAAGCATGTACTTGGTGCACATAAACTCATGTAGGCACACATATATACACATGAAAGAGTACAAATCTTTTTAAAATGTTTAAGACCATAAGAAAAGGGGTTGTAAAAATACTATTGGGCTTTATTTTTTTTAAATATTATGAACTTTTAAAAACTAATTTATCTGATAGCATGGTTTATATTTGGGTTTATATGGAGACAGATAAATGCACCTATTCATACTTAATTATACATTCAAAATTTATTGGCTTTTTAAAATAATGTATTTCCTGATTTTTAAAGTATGACATTCATTTTTGTTTAACGTGCCATGCAGTTTTTATTAATTCATTCTAATAAATCTGTATGAAAAATAAATATGAAAAAATATTACTATGTTTTGAAAAGCATGACACACTAAAGGAACTTAACATATTTCTTGGCTTCTTGTACTGAAGACACTCATTACTATGTATATCTTACAAATAAGGATTAAAATGTTTCATAGTGAAGTGCCAAATGTAACCACAGAAGTGACACAAAACAGAGCTGGGCCATGGTTAGATTTTACCGTTCCAGTCCCAGCAAAGAAGCTGAGAAATTCCTCCCTGACAGTGTTAGAAACCTTTCCCAAGGTTTTGATGGGCTTTGCATTAGCCAAAACTGTGAGGAAATAGCAGCATTTGGAATTGATACAATGCTTCATATCCACTACATCCAGCATTAGAAGTCTGTTGACTTTTTTCTTTTAAGCTGAGAAATCACATATTTTGCACACATCTTTCAAAAATGTAGTTCATTTGGTTAAAATAAATATCGTATCTATACTTATGAGGGTGAGCCTAGCCAGGACTCCCAGTAACGGAGGATACATAGCCTGAACCTGCCATCTTCTGTAACCAAGCAAGAAGGCTTCCAGTGGTGGGACTGGTACACCAACACAGTCACAAAACTTTCAAACTACAACTGGTCCTGCCTGCAAGATGTGCTAGGGCAATGGAGGCTCAGAGATTGTAGGAACAGTCAAGCAATAGCTGGTCTACAGTTTGATTCTAATTCCATGTCATACATACATACATTATTTTATGCATGTGTATAAAACTAGGACCTACAAATGAGAGAAAGCATGTCATTTGTCTCTCTGAGACTGAATTACTTTGTCTAATATAATTATTTTTAGTTATATCTTTCCCTTCATATCACATAATTTTGGTATTTATTGCTATAAATCCTCTGCTGTTTGACGTATAGGTTGGTTTTCTCTCATAGATATTGTGAGTAGTGCTGCAATAAACACTGACATGCAGGTATCTATCTCTGTGATAATGCTGAAGACCTTTGGGTACATACCGAGGAGAGATATAAACTGGATGATATATAGCAAATCAACGTTTAGTTTTCTGAAGGACCTCCTACTAATTTCCACAGTAGTTCCACCAATTTATATTCCAACTAGCTGTGTATAAGTGTTCTCACTGTCTGCATATTCACTAGTATCTTTTGTAATTTCTTTTCTTGATAACTATCGTTCTGAGGTATAAGATTGAATCTCAATGCACTATTCTTTTCATTTGTCATTTTATTGATCGGTTTGTTTGATATCTTGCAAAAGTTCATTTTCTATTATTAAAATGTGCATAGGGAAAATAGATGAGAAAAATGAACTCTGCCCCCCCTGAAAAGAAAAAAAAATGTTACTTTGGCAAGGTTTACTCTAAACTTTTCCTCATCTAACAAGTTTTCTTTATGAAGTATTTCAAAGGATATATATATATATATATATATAGAGAGAGAGAGAGAGAGAAACAGAGAAACAGAGACAGAGACAGAGAGACAGACAGGGAGAGAGAAAGAGACAGAGAGACAGAGAGAGATATGCGTGTATGATTTACTTTTATTTTTTACTTGCATGGATGTATGTGTACCAGGTGAATGCCCATTTTCTAAAGAGACCAGAATTGACCTCTGGATCCATTAGAACTGGAGTTCTAGGTAGTTCTAAACTGCCATGTAAGTGTTTGGCAATCAAACCTGGGTTCTCTGGAAGAACTGTCAGTGCTCTTAACTCACTAATCTGTGTAGCTTCCCTGTGAAATATTTTTAAAAAGAAATGGTGATTATATTTATTTTTCCTCTTTCATAGTTCATTCACATATTTTAATTTTTTTATTATTATTTTCAGTTATGTGTCTCTTTGTAGTTATGTGCTATGTGCATTTGAGTGCCACTGCCCTCAGAGGCCAGAGTCAGACTCCTCTAGAGCTGGAGTTCCAGGCAGTTCTGAGTCACCGGACAGGTGTTGAGACTTCAACTCAGCTTGTCTGAAAGAACAGCATGGGTTCTGAACCACTGCCAGATCTCTCCAGGCCCCATCTCCCTTTTTTGAGAAAAGGTCTCAACTGTGCAGTCTCAGCTTGCCTGTAACACACTACACAGAACAGACTGGCTTTGAATTCACAGAGCTATGCTTGCTTCTGTCTCCCAAGTGCTAGGATGAAAGACAGTAACCACTACGCCCAGTAACTTTAACAAATTATTATCATTATGAAGAATTTAATAATGATACAGAAATTAAAATGGTGATCCATAAACCAAAATCAGCGAGTGGGACCATATGTTTAAAGCTCATTTTATCGTGTCTCCTTTTTTATTCAGTTCTTGAAGGGCTTCGAGTTTGTTTTCATTATGCTCATCCCCATCCTCCAACTTTTGCCAGATCCATTTTCTCTTCCCTTTCCATTTAACTTTGTGCCTCTGCCCCATTAAGACCAATCTGCATTGTCTAAATCTTCTTAGACATGTGCTCTTCCACTGGAGTTTGTTCAACCTATCACGAGGCACACTGTTAGGTGCGTTTTCCAACAATGGGAGCTCAAAGATTGTGGAGTAATTCAGTAGATGTGCTGAGTAACTACACACACACACACACACATCCATATTAGCTTTGAGCTTGGAAAGACACAGTCCACCCACAACAGCCTGCACACAGGCAGAGCTACTGTAAAAGAAATGGCAGGCACTCTGACTCTCTGTGACTTTAGGAAATTGACAATTACCATGATGTGATTCTGTAATCCCCTCTTTCTAATAGGAGGTTTACCAACCCGTGGCTACCCAAGACAATGAAACTAAATGACGAATGGAAATTTTGGACCTTGCCCTTCCACTTGGGAATCAGGAGCAACCTGATTGCAAGCATGTACAATGGGCTACTCATTAACTACACGGCATGAGTCTCTCTGCTGTCTGTGAACCTGTGAGAGAGAACACCTTCTTAGTCTGTGGGGATAAACTCAGATTCCTCACCATGCTGCCTTTCCATGGCATTAAGAAACTCCCAAATCTCTTACCCCAAAGGACAATCTGCCTAGTGTTTTTCTTGAATCCTATTTCTTTTTTTTTATTTTAAAATAAGCAGCTTTTATAAGAAATAATAACTGATACAATTTCTGCAACTTAGGGGGGAATTAAGATTTAAGCAAATATATTAAACTGGTGTGAAAGGGTTAATTGTCTGTTACTGAAGATGATAGTTTTTCTTTTTTATTTAATTTTACAATTAATTTAATTTTACATATCAGCCATGGATTCCCCCTGTCCTCCCTCCTCCCAACCCACCCCCACCCTCCCTCTAATCCACCCCCCATTCCCACCTCCCCCAAGGCAAGGACTCCCCTGGGGATTCAGCTCAGCCTGGTAGATTCAATTGAGGCAGGTCCAGTCCCCTCCTCCCTTCACCTAGGCTGAGCAAAGTGTTCCAGCATAGGCCCTCAAAATGCCAGCTCATGCACTAAGGACAGGTCCCTGTCCTACTGCCTGGGGGCCTCCTAAATAGTTCAAGCTAATCGACTGTCTCACTTATCCAGAGCGCTTGATCCAGTTCCATGGAGGCATCCAGTGACTGATGGAAGCAGATGCAGAGATCCATGGCCAAGCCCCAGGTGGAGCTCCGGGAATCCAATCAGCAAGAGGGAGGAGGGATTATATGAGCAAGAGATATTGAGACCATGATTGGAAAAAGCACAGGGACAAACAGCCAAACTAGTGGGAACATCTTAACCATAACAACACACACACACACACACACACACACACACACACACACACACGCACGCACACACACCTCTTTTTCAGGAGCAGAATAAAAGATTGGAGACAAGCGAAAGTTATGCTTACAAACAGCAGGCATTAAGTGAAATTCTAAATATGTGACTTGGGCAAATAAATGGAACCCCAGACAATGGGTGGAAAATGGAGAGAAGCAAAGAAGGGAAAGATAAGTGTAAATACGTTTCTTGACACAGGTGAACATTAACTGGCTTCTGAGCCACACAACAGTCATGTCTCATTTATGAGGCAGGACAGCAAGGGATGGGGTAGATAAGAGTGTGGTCAAACGTTTGCCAACAGTATTGAGGGAGGATAAGTACTGGAGAAATCTTACTTTCTAATATCCTTATATTGTTCAGGAGGAAAGTCAATATGTAAAAGTGAGGCTTAGCTCTAAGAAAATCTAAAAAGGAAGATTTTCATTTTCAAAGAATTAGAAAAAGTGGAGCAAAAGACAGAAAACAGCCGTCAAGACAAGAAGGGGCTTCTTCTCAGGTTCATACTTTGAAGACCCTTCCAGAGCACAGCAGCTCATGCTGTCAGCTGCTGCAGGATTTTGAGTTAGAATGCTCAAAAGCTTATGAGAAATGTTTTGATTACCTGAAATTTCAGTAAAGCAAAGAGAAAAAAAATAACCATTTTGTGATCTCCATGCTAAATAAATATTAAATACCTGTTAATCCTCCTAAGTGAAGAAGAAAATGAGAGTTTACTATGAACAAGCTATTATCAGAAGTCTGATAACACCACCTCGAAAAAAATAAAATAAAATAGGTAACAAAGAATAAAACCTTACTTTGATTTCCCTCTGCTCCCAGGAGAGATGTAAGAAACAGGGAAAGCCTAAACAGAACCCAAATCTTCATTCAAACCAAGTAACTGGAAATGAGTATTTTGAGGGGCATGGTTGGGACTGTGTGGAATACCCTCAAAGAGCACACTGGATTGCTATTCTCTGTTGCTTTACATAAACCTGCAGAGAAGCCCAGACAATACAAGGATTTGCTGGCCCCTCCTACCCCAAGCAGTTCTCACAGCTGATAATCTCCCTGTTTCCTGGAGGAGAGTCCCACATGTAAAGAGGGTTGGAGAAATGCCAACACATGTAGTATATGCTTCCAGGGGGATCGATAAGAGCCATATGACTACTTCCATGAATAAATGTGATTATCAAGAGCACTATAATCAGGAGTAAAGTAAAATACCTCCATTCAGGAAAAATTACTTGAGGAAGCAGGATTTTGAAAGATATACTCTTTCAATACATAAATTTTACTGTTAAAATTAATGACTTTGGTGTGATTACCAAGCAGGCAGTAAAATTCACAATGTGTTAATAGTTTTCAATATTAGAGTCATGTTAGCCTTCTGCTGACAGAATTCTGAACCAGACAATGGTTAAGATGAAGGCAAAATTAGTTCTAAAATAAGACATCTATTTTGCAAAAGTAGAATTTGTTGTGTTTGGAAACTCATGAGAGGAGTTTTGGGGAAAGTGGCCTTATATTTGATAAAAGAAACTGTGATTCCCATAATAATTAGTTGTCTAGTGTCTGATTTGGCACTGATCCAGTGGTGAGATATTAGCAGAGACAAAGGAAGCCATGCTTTCTGGAGCTTTTCCATTTTGAAAAGTATGTTTTACCAGCTAATGTAAATGGATACATACTGTATTTCTCTTTCTGGGTCAGTGATACCTCACTCAGGATGATTTTTTTCTAGTTCTATCCATTTACCTGCAGATTTTATTAAATCAATGACAACCAAGCTACAGCCCATAGAAACACAGAGATTAAGCATAGAATAAGGGATTAGGGGCGATATATCCAGTTAGAAAATGGAAGTAGAATAGATAGTTCAGAATAGATGTGGAGGATTGGGAAGGGAAGCATGCAGTAGGGAGGGAGAGGAAAGAGGAGGATGAGGGAGAGAAGACGGAGAGACAGCTAAATTTAAGGGCCATTTGAGGGATAGTATAGAAACCTAATGCAGATGAAACTTCCTAAAATATATACATATAAGGCAACCTAATTCAAATTGCCATATAATGGGGGAAGCAGCGACCCAACTGGCCATCTTTTGTCACCAAATGATGCTTCCAGTTTTAGAATTGGGTTACATCTAATTGAGTTGTTGGTCAAGGGTGTTCTATGGGAACCCTTAAATAACCCAAACTGTTGCCAAGACTCTAAGTTGCTCTCTACAAACTGATGACAATGCCCATTGCTAGAGACAACACCTACACAATTCACTGAACACAGAGACGTTGAACTGGTACCTACACAGATGCTTCATCTCTATGTGCTAATATGTATGATACAGGAAGTTAATCTGTTCATTACCAGAAAATGAAATATAAACATCAACCCAGTCACAACCCCTTTGATCAACAATGGTGTTCTTCCAACAAGATATGTTAGTGCAATGGTGACACAAATCTTGTGGGAGTAACCAACCAATATCTGATTTAACTTAAGTCCAGTTCCAAGAGAGGGAACCCATAACTAGTTGACTTTGCTTAGGTGATCAAGAACCTGAAATCTGGATAACTAGATAGCCCAGGGAACTAAAGTAAAACCAAATCCAAAAAGAAAGAAAGAAAGAAAGAAAGAAAGAAAGAAAGAAAG
>CABHPQ010137086.1:0-46419 GCA_902168405.1 Peromyscus aztecus
GTTTGTTTTGAATGTGATGTGGTGATACAGTCATGGGGGTGAGGATGGGTCTGCCAGGCAGGGAGCCCATTCTGTCCTAAGCAGTTGTGACTTCATAGGACATCCTGTGCTAGCCTGGTGAGTGGACAAAGAACAGATGAGTTGCTAACCATGTGTAGTTTGGGGATGCCAGGACTTGAGCCTGCAGGCCTCTCTTACTTAGGTCAGGACAACAAAGGCCTACTGTCACACTCTAGTTCCAGTACAGCCATTAGGAACAATCAGGGGAGGACCGTCTGGGGCTCAGAAGAGTCTCAAGGACTCACTACTGTCACCTCTCAGGTCACACCTACCGCATCCACTTCCCTGATGCTTCATGATAGCACAAGCCTCTCCCTGCTTTGCTGCTCAGGACTGAGGTGGACTGGTCCCTGTGGTGGGTTTTCTGGTGTGACTGGAGATGAGGGAGGAGCCTGGGGGACCTCCTGTCAGAGCAATATGCATATGACATTGGATGCTGTGTATAGACCAGGTGCAACTAACACTTCTCACTCAGGTGGGAGAGTTCTGAGGAAAGTCTATGAGGTGTAGAGCCAGTTTCTGCCTGTGACTTCTCTGTGGAAACCCTGTTTTTGAGTGACAGTGGTCTCTCCAGTTCCGTGAAGTGGGTACCCTCAAACAGAACCTTTCCTCTCTCTACACTTTTTTTTTTTTTGAGACAGGGCCTTTCCATGTAGTCCTAGCTGTCCTAGAGCTCCCTATGTAGAGCAGACTGGCCTTTCACTTACAGAGATGCTCCTGCCTCTGCCTCCTGAGTGCTGGGATTAAAGGCATTTGCTAGCACACCCAGATAGGACTTTTTCTTTGGGTGGCCAGCCATGCTCTAGGGTACATCCTGCCTGCCACAATGGAGCTAGGCTATGGGGAAAATGAGGTGGTTCCTGCTTGCTGGGGACTTACTATAGTGTGGGGAGGCCAGCAGGCCAGGGTGGAGAACAGGAAAATGGGATTTGCATGGAGCCATGTTACTGAAGTCACTCTGGAAAAGCTGTCTGGAAAAAAGTCTGTTCACAGCCACATGACACAGTGCGTCACCTGAGCCTCCACATTCTGAATATACAGGATGGGAACAGTGGCTTCTCACAGGGCTTTAAGGGGGTTTGAACCTTGCAAAGTTCAGCTAGCAAGCTGTAAGTTCAAGCCAGCACTTTGTTTTGTGCTTTCTAATCCAGTGCAGTTTTGCTTGAGAATCATGATGGAGTTTGCCAATGGCCTTGCTGCCCATGGAAAATAAGGTCCTTGTGTTTCTTAGTCCTGTGTGAGACTGGCACCCCCTTTCAGGTTGAGTAGGTCAGGCTGCTCGCTGGCATTGAGGAGTCTGTCGGTGTCCCTGCTTGGAGTTCTAACTGGAGTCAGGTACATTAGGAGTCCGTGGGTCCAAGCTGGGCCCTTGGAGTTGTCTTCTTTGACTAGAAATAAAAGGGTGTCTGTGGGTCAAGGTCAAGTAGAGTGTTTGGTTGATGGGTACAGTCAGCAGTGATGTACATGAGGGTCTTCTGGTTTTGTTCTTTAACATTTAACATTTCATCTTAATAAAATCTTATGCAAAAATCAATTTCCTTCTTATCTATAGGATATCTCCCCTGACGCTGGACTGGAGCCCTCCAGGGCAGTGATGAGTTAGAGTGGCAGCTACCTTGTCAAATGGGATCTGGTCCTCAGAGTTCCCACAGAACAGTCCCTTCAGTTTCATTTTGTTTCTCTGATCCTGAGGCCATATGCCAGTGGCTGTTTGTACTGCTGTTATTTTTCTCACAGTTTGCATTTATACACCCATGCCCCTTGGTTCCAACTGATACTGAGGCAAAGTCAACATGATTTCTATTACCTAGCCCAACCTGGTCTGCAGAGTGTGGGAGGTCTACCACAGACTTTCTGGGGTCAGGTTTTAATCCTGTCTGCTTTGGAGAGTGTGGCCAGCTGCAGGTTCAGGGTTCTCAGAACTGTATCTTATGATGTTCTTAGCAAGTCATGTCACAGATCAAACACCATCAGATTCTTTCCCTTGAAGACACTTCCATGGTGACAGGACTCATATTTTCATTGCGTTTGCTGTAAGCTGGTGGTGTACTGAGCATATGGCTGTCAGTAAATGTTTGCCCGATCAGATTATACTGAGTGACTGTTTGGCCTCTGCATATCACTAGGTGTGATGGAAATGATTTCCAGGAACATATGATTGCTCTCTACTGTCATTTCCCAGAATCCTAGTTCTGGCATGATTCTGTTTTGCGTTTTGATCATAGACCCCATTACCCTGAAATTCCTATTGTGTTAGAGGCTCGGACTTCTGACAGCTTCTCTTAGGGTCTAATGGCTTAGTGTCTTACCCTTAAAGGGACAGAATCATGCCTGCCTAGACCAGCACGTGTGGACCACTCACCATGCACAGCTAGCATACACAGAGATGGTGCAGAACAAAGCAGCTCTTACTGTTTGAGGGCAAGGCTTGGCATCAAGTCTAGCATATCTGATTTCAGGGGAAAAATACTGAAATTAAGACACTGAAAAGTAGTCTCTTGTGTAGAGATCATCCTAGTAATGAGCAGAAGAGCTGAAGTGGACAGATCTCTTGCGTACTCATATGGTTTATCTTGATGGGCCTTTTGTTCAGTGCTGGCCATGTTCAAGGCAACTTTGCCTTTGTCTGCTGGAAATTGCTTCTGGTTCATTGTCTCCCCTTGGAGAGCCATTAAGTCTTGGGCATGAAGAATCTGTCAGTCACAGTTTTACCATGAAAAAATGGTAAAAAAATGACCAAGTAGTTTTTTTTGTTTGTTTGTTTTGTTTTAAGATAGGAAATGTTCACAGTTAATTGAGAAAAATAGGGCATGGAGCAGTAGATGTTCCATAGTCCTCTTTGTGTGACAAAGCCTTGTGTGCATACATACATGTGTGTAAAGTTACAAGGGAAAGTAACTGTGGGCTTTGGCTAGTGTCCACTGCTTCCTTTTTACTTGTTCCTAGTTGCCCCGAATTCTTCAATGGCTATGCCTTTTGTAAGAATTTCAGAGAACACATAAGCAAATGCCCAGACCACATGGGTGGCCATTACTGGACTCCCACAGCTGGGGATTGCCTCTGTCGGTCCACAAGTAATGCTGTCACCAGACACAGAAGGAGGTGAGATGTAGCCACTGATAGAGAAATGGTTTCCATTTCTGAAGTGTCTCGGCAGCTTTCTGGAATGGATAAGCCATGTGGGGTCCAGACTGAAACCGGATATTAGCTGCATGGGTGCAGGCCCCAGACTTCATCTCATCTTCTTGAACCATCGCTTCAGTTGTCTGTGATTATTAGTTTTTCTGACATGTGACTTGTAGAAGTGCTGATAAGGTATCCTTTTCATAAATCCACAGGCATTGCTTTCTTGCCAGCAAGTATCTCTTATCTCATTGGAACCAATATTTTTGGGATCCTGGCACACAAAATGGGAAGGTAAGATTAAATGAAAGCATTCATTCTATTGTTTTGATAATAATGTGGTTCTTTGAAGAAATTCAGTGTTTCTGTCTTAGCTATTACAAGTAACTGCTATGATTTTCACTGAAGATGTGTCTTAGGAAAAACACCCTAAGTGTTCGTTTATTGACATGCTTTTTCTATTGATAGGTGGCTTTGTGCTCTTCTGGGAATGATAATTGTTGGAATCAGCATTTTATGTGTGAGTGAAAAATTGAATTTGACAGGCAATGGGAGCGGTGGGGGGGGGGGTGGTAGCATATGGGACTGAAACTCTTGTTTTGGGTGAGACTCACCAGGCAACCTTTTATAACAGTTTGAGTTTGCTAATATTTGGTTTTATTACGTTCTTCATTTTTTTTTTCAGTTTTTAAAAGTCATTTCAAACATTTCTGGAAAGACTCCAGTGGGCATATCATTTAACTCTAGATCAGATGTTATTTAAGCAAATTTATTATGTAGTTTACCAAGTTATTTTTCTATTTTTTTTTAATTTTCTAATTTTTTTTTTGTAGTTTTCTTAAGGTCTCATTATGTAACCCAGGCCGACCTAGAACTGACAACAATCCTCTTTGCCTCACTCTTGCAAATGCTAGGTTACAGGCATGAACCACTAAACATGACAAGTGTCTTAAATACTTTATGGCAGCTACTCTGAACAATAGCAAGATGTTACTCTAGAATAAACATATTTTAGTGGCCAATATCTCCCCAAATATGGCCATCTTCTCTTTGTCAAGAGAGTGGATGAAGCCATCTTTCCAAGGAGCCATGTAATTAAGTTTTCACAGTAGTCAGAATTTACATTTCAGGCTTTGACATACATCTGTTGATTGGTTGCACTGGAGATTGAACCCAGGGTATCATGCATGGTAGGCAAACACTTTACCACTAAACTACACCCTCAATCTGGACTTTGGTTTTAAAGATTAGGATGGCAACCCCCTTCCTTTCTCTGCTCTCCTTTCTTTCAAAAGGAAACAGGTCCATTAGGTCCAGATAAAAGATATTTTTAGGCTTTCTTTTCAAGATGATTTCTTAGAGTCAATATCTTTTATTTTAGCATATTAACTTCCTCTTACAGATTCCTTTTGCAAAAAATATCTATGGACTCATCGCTCCCAACTTTGGAGTTGGTTTTGCAATTGGTAAGTCACACGGGCCGTGTGCCTCAATGTGGAGCTGCATTCTCTCTAGCGGAGATTCTCTTCTTGAGGAGTGTACAGCCTATAGATAGGTACCAAAGCTCAGATTTCCAGAAGCTGAAGTGGAAGCCGCAATGAGATTAGCTCAGGAACAACCCATAGTCTAGATCCACGAAGATGCCTGTTGAAAGTCAGGTAGTGTTGGCAGAAGCAGACTCATGCTTCCTCATCTGTAGCACATTCAATTTAGTTCACATCTAAGAGCAGACCTTTCCAAATGCGGCTAGGGACAGACTTCCCATGTGCTTTTCTTATGGGGCTTGGTAAAGAAAATACAGGCTGGTGAGGTACCATGCTGTGCACTGCAGGGATTTTCAGAGGCAAAGGAAAATAAAACATTAGGGAAAGTCTGGACTAATGGTATGCTTTTATTTCTCACTTATAAAATACTGATTAACATGATAAGTAAAGGCCAAATCTGTTACACAGTAGTGTCAGGAATTTAGTCTTGGAGTGGTATAGCAGAAAGAATGAGTGGGATAGCTTCTGACCCTCTAGAGGAGGTTGGGTGGCCCTGGCATCTTATGCCTCCTCAGGGACCTCCACACCAGTTCTGCTGTAATTCAGTCTTCAACTCTGTGCTTAATATCCACCTCTTAGGTTTTGCTCCACTCTTTCTCTGTAGCAGGCTGCATACATCAGATGGTCACAAATACTCAACAAATGAAAGCCATTTCTCTCATCCACCTGCTGCTGTGCGCCAGCCCCTCAGCATGTGTTCACAGGCATCAGTTCACTACACTCAGTCACCAAAACCACTTTCAAAGCAGCCCATTTAGACAGGGGGGAGCAGGGTTCCAAGGCTAGGCACAGCCATGCTCATTCAGCCAGGATTTGCACCTGGAACTCTGAACACACGTGATCTTTCTGAGCCTTGTCCTTTGCTAGTCAAGAAGCCACAGCTTGTTACGCTGGTCTCAGTTGTTGTTGGTTTTAGCCAACTAAGGAGCCAAGTTCTTCAGGTTTTAGTTTTCTGAGCAGGAAGAGATGCTCTCTCACCCTCCATTGAGTTCTAGTACTTGAGTACTTTCCAGCTTGGTAACTCTCATGGTCTAAGGCCTGGTGTTGGAGGTGGGTGGAAGGTGGGAAAGAGGTTGACTGATTATGTATGTGTGCTAACTGGCAAGGGAAAAGTGATTGGAAAAATTGTGGATCAGGAAGGCATCAGCTAGTAAGCCAGGTTCCAGTGGCCTGTAATATACTACACTTGGAGAACAGTAATAGGTGAGTTGCCAGAGGACTGAGTACCTTCCCCTTACCCAAAAGATGGCCCATTACAAGAGATTATAAGGTGAGGTCAGACAGCCTACAAATGGTTACCTAATAAGGACTCAGAATCCTGAATTCCACTCCTCTCTGAACCCTTCTGCTTACTATCCACAATGAAAGGTCTGTTGTCAGGGGTCTGTCAGAGATGAGCAAGTGGCAATGGCAGAGGGGAAGAGCTGGCAATGGACTATGTTTAGGACATAGTCCCCAACATTCAACCTGCTTCTGTTTCATACCATTTTCCCATACACTGTTCCTTGACTATCTACAGGGATGGTGGATTCCTCCATGATGCCTATCATGGGTTACCTGGTCGACCTACGGCATGTGTCTGTTTATGGGAGTGTATACGCCATTGCGGATGTGGCCTTTTGTATGGGGTATGCTATTGGTAAGACAACCTTTACCTCAATGCAGGAGAGATAAAACCTCCTACAAATACAGAAAACTTTACATTTTCTCACAATAAGACACTTGGAGAAAGTGCTGATTTTCTGTTTCCCCTAAGGTCCCTCTGCGGGCGGTGCCATTGCAAAGGCAACCGGCTTTCCTTGGCTCATGACAATTATCGGGATAATTGATATTGTTTTTGCTCCACTCTGCTTTTTTCTTCGAAGTCCACCTGCTAAGGAAGAAAAAATGGTAAGAAATCTGCTTTTGATCATTTTGGTATGGCCATCTGGATAGTTTCTGCATAGCTCAATTCTACTACATTCTATATTTCTGCTCCTTTCCAATAGAAGCCTCCAAACAGAAGTAGTGAGAGGTCCTTTTTAGTAACTAACACAGTAACTTCTTTTATTCATGTTATTTTCACAGTTGTTTCTTTTAAGCTTCATGTTCATGATTCGGAGGATGAAATTATTTTCATATTTAGATTAACATTGTATAATTCTTGCCAATCAAATATAACCCTGGGACAATTCAATCTAGTTGGCTATGGTTCTTGAAAATCCTCCTGCTTCCCAGGATATGGTGCCAGTTGCTTTTCTTCTATCCTTATAGCACTCGGTGATAGTTGGTCTCTTGGTCCTCACCAGGCATAAGAATCTGGAGATGTTTTTAGGAGTCTGTGAAAGATGATCATATTTACACCCTGGGGCACACATGTGAGCACAAAGAAATATTTAATTCTTATCTTCATGACTAGAATCATGGCCATGGGCAAGCTATAGAGAATAAAGTTCTTCTTTTTAGAACAAGTTCAAATTATTGGTTCTAAATCTGAAGTGGGAGATGTATAAGTCTTGTGCCCTTTCTAAGGTGTTGACCTTACCCAACAAAAAGAGCTCACTGCTGCTGCTTATCGTCTGTCCTGGCAGTTGGTGCCCCAGACTAAAGTAAAGTATCAGATGCTGGTATTGTTTAGCTGAAAGGAGACTGTCTGGACTAGGGATGAAGGAAAAGCCCACAGGAAGTGGTAGTGTTGTATTCAGGGACAGATCTAAGGCTTCTTTGTCGTGTTCTTTTGGAGTAGATCAGACAAGATTTCTGTAGGTTTCCTCTCTCTGATATCGTCGACTGAATCTAGGGCTTTGTGTGTGCCAGGCAAAGCATTCTACTATTGATTTCTAGCCTTCTTTTTACCTTTAAAAATGTTTTATCTTGAGACAGGGTCTCATTAAGTTGCCCAGGTTGGCCTTGAACTTACTCTGTGGGAGACCAGACAGGTTAGGATCTTCCCGCTTCAGTTCCAGGAGTAGCTGGTATTACAGGCCTGTGCCACTAAGTCCAGCACAGAAGTGCTTTCTGACATGTACTACTCTTGATGGTTTCCTCCAAAACCAAATTTAAAAACAGACAGAACCAAAATTTAGGTTGTGTAACCTGTGTTTGTCTGAGGCATTTTACATTCACCTATCCATTTACTGTATCTTAAAACCACATTGGTCTCTAGCCACTGACATGTGCCCTGAACTATACAGGATTTAACTAGAGACTTCATTTTTCATGTCTGGGCTCCTAGGAAAGGAGAGGGTGCTGTGGAGATCCTTGGGTGGAAGCACCACCCCTTCTCTGACTTCCTGCTTTCAGCCTGGTTGTGTCCATCTCTGTGGCACCTCTGTTTGGCTGACCCTTCAGAGTGGATAGAAGACTCTCCACACAGCAGTGGAAAGCTGTCCTTCTGTGGCCACATTATCAATAATTTGATTAAGGTTGAACGAAGGTTACTCCCAAACCTTTTTGACCAAAGAAATTGAATTATCAGTAAATGTTTCTGTCACCCAGGAGACAGTTAAGACTCTTAGGGATGGTGAAGGGCTAGCATGGGCCTGAGGGCAGCTGTGCTGGTTCCCCACAGGAATCTGCAATTCTCCGTTTTCTCTACTGCACTGGGAAATGACAGCACTTCACAGGAGTGTTGTGAGAGTTAGATGAGAGTCTCAGCAGTAACTGTCTCCAATGTCACCCACGAACCCTTCCTGCGGTATTGAAAGCACTGTTCTACTCTGCTCACCTGTGGTGATATATTGTGCACCCTAATAAAACTTGCCTTAAGGATCAAAGGACAGAGCCAGTCACTAGATTAGACATAGAGGGCAGACAGTGGTGGCATATATCCTTAATCTTACCACTTGAGTTCAAGGCCACACTGGAAACAGAATCAGGCAGTGGTGGCACATGCCTTTAACCCCAATACTGGGAAGCACACACACCTTTAATCCCAGGAAGTGATGGCAGGGCAGAGAAGGGTATGTAAGGCACGAGGAAACAGGAACTAAAGCAGTTCAGCTGAGATCCTTTCGGGTGAGGACTCAGAGGATTTCAGTCTGAGGAAACAGGATTGACTGAGGAGTTGGCAAGGTGAGGCTGGCTGTGGCTTGCTCTGCTTCTCCGATCTTTCAACTTTTAGATATCTGGCTCTGTGTTTTTTATTATAAGACCATCTAAGATTCAAACAACACTCACCCAGTAGCACCCAAACGTCTTTGCTCTTCAAGGCAAGAGCTTTCTTTTGCTACTCAGACTCTGATGGGTGGATATCCAGCACCAAGACGGTAGACGTTAGTGACTGTTGTGTTATCTATCTGTGGCTTCCAACATGAGCTAGTAGAGGAAATGAAAGAGGTTAGAAGACTAGCTGAGGAGATGCTGGAGGTGGAAAGTATTTGCCTAGCCAATCACCACAGTGTTTTGAAAAATGATGATAGAAAGAAAGCCAGTTTTTCTTCATTTAAACCAGCATTTTAGTTCATTTAAAAAAAATACTGAAGGAGGTGGAGACAATCCTGAAAGGCAACTCAGTAAGAATTACAGGTTTCCAGAGTCACTTCACTGTAAAATGTCAAAATCCTTAACAAGTGCCCATTGAGAGAAATCATTAAATCTTAAGATGTGCATTTCTGTCCATAATTAATGTCCATAATTGGAGGAATGCCATTTGACAGGCACAGTGCTAGCATCTGAGGTGGTGCCCAGCAGCTGATGCTTGTTGATTGTGCAAGCAGATCTGAAAAGTGGGTGGAAGCCGACAGCCTCTAACGATGGGGGCCGTGGCAGGACTTGTGCCATAAGGGAGAATAGATCACCACCCACTTGAGAACCCCAGCACACACAAGTGCTAATCACACAATGCAGGATCATGAGCCACCAAGTGTCAGAGACATGGGGGCCAGAAGGCATTCCACCCCAAGCAAAGAATTCTTTCATTAAGTACTTCCTGCAGGTACTCAACCTGCAGCTCTGTGTGAGAGTAGTGGCCTATGCAATGGTGTTTTATAGGATTATAAGTCACAGCAGGCTGTGAATAGGTTGTGAGCACTACAGCTTTTCTTCCGTTCTTATTTCTGCTTTTAAAGATAATGTTACTGATAAAGGCAAAGTGGAAAATCCTCTATTGCTCAATCTCTGTAAGCATGTAAAGCATATCAACACTGACATTTGAGGAAAACTGCTCCCATAATAAGACAATGACACAGGACTCTGACTTCTCAAAACACCTGAGTGAGGATAGCTGAGTTCTGGTCTTGGTTTTCAAGTTTAAAGAATTATTTTTTAAAGGTAGGATGTACCAAGTTTCTGTTGCCAAGGCAGGAAAGGAAGTGGACTGTGGACAGCCATACACTTAAAGGTATAAAGGTATAAAGTCCTTCTTAGACCCCAGTTCAGTGCTGAGGAGATAGTTCAGTAAATAAAAGTACTTGACACAGAGGATCCAAATTCAGATCCCTAGCACCCATGGAAATGTCAGGCAGATGTGGTGGCCCACCTATAACTTCAGCAAGGAAGGCAGAGCAGAGGATCACTGGAACAAGCTGGCTGGCTATACTAGCCAAATTGGCAAGCTCTGGGTTCAAGTGAGAGACACTTCCTCAATATATAAAGTGAAGCATTAAGATATTCAATGTCAACCTCTGGCCTTTACAAGTGCATACATACACACATGCACCCATACACATGTGAAAGTTTACTCACATATGCATGCATACCACCCCATCACACACAAAACACACTTAAAAAGGATTCTTGTCCATGGACTAAGAAAAGATGGGGCATCTAGTGGCAGATGAGAATACACATGAGGTGTACATTATAATCTACTTGTAGACCCCTGTCCCTTTTCTGGGTACTTACATAGTGTACACAGGGAATAAAGCCTTTCTACTAGAATGCATGTCTTCTCAAGCTTGAGATTGGAGCACCTACCTTCTTAGTGCATTTGCTGAGTCATCAGCCCAGCACTGAATTTTTATTATTTTTCTACTTCATTTGGTCTGTTTTTTTTTTTTTAACCACCTTGGAGACCCCAGCTTTGCTCTGGGTGCAGTGATGAGAGCTAGGTATTTAGCAGGGGCTTGGATGTATCTGGGCTTTGCTGTGCCTTTGGTGGCAACCCCTCTTCTCTCCAGTTCTGTTCCACAGTGATATTTGGAGTGCTAGCCTAAATTCCCTGCCTGCTTCATGAGCCACTGGGCACTTGTCCCTCACGGACTTACCTGCTCTGCTGTGCGCTTCTCTTTTCACAGCACACTATCTGGCATATCTAACCATGTATATGTATATATATATATATATATATATATATATATATATATATATATATATATATATTAAAGTAAAACTACTGCCCAGTAAAGCTTTTGGGAGAGGACATGAAGCTAGGTTGTAGAAGCCATGAAACTATATTCATGAAAGCTACCTGAAACACATAGGCTATCGATTGAATTGAAAAATTCTGATCACTTATATCTTCATGATAGAAATAATCAGTTGTAATGAACCCTGCAGTACATGGCTGTATGTGTGGGCACACATGAAGTGTGCATGTTCAAGTGCCCATGCATGTAGAGAGGCCCAAGGAAACTTTGGGTATTGTTCCTCAGGGGCTATCTACCTTGGTTTTTGAGTCTCTTGTTGGCTTAGAGCTCACTAAGTAGGTGAATCTGGTTGGCTGTTTCATCTCTCTAGTGCAGGGGTAACAAGTGTGCATCATCACACCCATTTTTAAGATGTGGGCTTTAGAGACTGAACTCCGGTCCTCATGCCTGCCAGGAAAGCACTTTCTTTACCCATTAAGCTATCTCCCTAATCCCAGTGCAGCTTTTTAAGACAGGGTCTCACTATGTAGCCCTGACTCATCTAGGACTGTGTAAAGCAGGCTGGCCTCAAACTCATACAGCTCCATCTGCTGTGCCTCCTGAGTGCCGAGATGGAAGGTATGTGCCGTAACACCCAGCAACCGCCAGAACAGTTTTTATTGAGTATACACTTTACGTTGCAGTCCTGGAGTTCTAAAGATTACCTATAGAAGTGAATGGTGAGTGGAGAAATGAAGGTGGTTGTGAATAAGGCAATGCTGGCCACTCTTTTTGACGTGGCCTTGCTGCCCGTGGGCCAAGTAAAGGCCAAGGCTCATGCCTGGTGCTCCTGGCTTTGGTGGAGCTTTCCAAATGGTGTCTCCATTGCCTCCTAAGGCCTCTGGTGGCCATGTTGATTTAGTGTGGTTTACCTACTACCATACATAATCTATGATTTGCTCATTCAAACCTGTCTTTTGCAAATCCTCCCATCTTCCAGGATTCACCTAAGCTCCCATCTCCTCTGCAGAACTTTTGCTAACCCTTAACCTCAAGTGAGTCCTCCACCTGTGATCCTGGGGGACCTGTCCATACCTCTGGAGTTATGTCTTTAGTATAGGACCTTCAGGGTAAGGTCACATACATAGTAGGTGCCCTAGAAATTCATGTCAGCTGATGACTGTTATAGTCTTGCATAGTGTATTGTAACTAAGGCAGTGTTCTGGAGGTTGTTGATAGCACTGTCACTGTGAAGGTAGGAACCTGGGATCTCATTTTTAAGTTGCTCTACTCTACCCCCAAACCAGCTCCAAAGTGATCTTTGGGTACATAATCTGGGGAGATTACCTTTAGCTATCTCTTTGTGTAACACAGGGAGAATGGTTCAAATATACAATGTTTGTTGCTTCAACTATTTTAGTAATCAAATCCATTAAGTACAATTATCAGTTCACTCGGCAAGTAGCATAATTGGAAATGGAGTTGAGTTTGAAGCTGGCAGTTTGAGATGACAGCCTTGACTAGGGTCACATAAGTCCTTATCTTTGTGTCATACAGCAGATCATTTGAAAATCTCTTGGGAAATGATAAAAGGGTTAAGAACTGAGTGGAGCCTTATCATATCTGCAGGACAAGAGCTGGGGATAACTAACAGACACCAAGGTAGACTGCCACAGGCAGGATCAGAACATTTTAATCCACTCAAATTTGCAGACTGCGTGTACGTGCACACTTGTGCGTGTGCATACACACACATCTTAGGAGAATGGTTCCTATAAAGGAGGGAGAGTAAGACATACCTGATTCATGTGACTTGCACACTGCATTTCTCCATCTGCCATGGGATGCTTAAAAAAGTAGAATTTGTCTTGGGGCTGCCTGGGCTTCTTCCTCTGCACCATAATGGCTACACTGTTGCTCTCTACCACCAGTTCTGAGCTGTAGACTCAACAAATTTGAATCCAAAATGTCTACAAACAATTACCTGTACTAATTTGTACATTTTTAATCATCCTCTAGTTACACTACTCATTTACATTGTACTGTGTTGGGTACTGTAAAGCTGAATTAAAATATACATGGAGATATGGTCTATGCAAATACACTATTCTACATAAAAGACTTGATCATCTGTAGATTTTGGTGGCTGGGGGTGTATACACTTTGGTCAAGTTCTTTAAGCCTGGGTGCCCATTTTCTCAATTTCCCATCTAGGCTTATTGTGAAGCTAAGGCTTTCATCTACTTGTAGTAGCCTTGTTCCTGACAGGATGTCAGCTGTATTATCTATCAGATTACTGCTTGGTTCAGCACACTGTCAGCAGGAATAAGGACTACAAGTACTTCTCGTTGAGAGTGCTTTGAAAAAAAAAGGCATTTTTGTTTTCCTTTTGCAGTTATATTTTTTATTTAATTTTCAGAAACAAAGAAGGGCAGAGGACTTTTATGTGTATATTTGTGCTAAAAGAGGACAGCTAGGATCTGGAGAGAGATGGTCTGAACATTAACATTTGTGAACAAAGCCCTGGAATGTTTAACCTGGGAAACTATCTAAAAGGCCAAGGCAAAATGTGGCCTGAACATATTGTAAAACAATCTGTGTAGATGGTTACCATCAGAACAAGATCCACAATTGGAAATAATAGAGTGGATTTCCTTCTATTTCCAACAAGAATTCCATTTAAACATCTTCATAAAGTACCCTGCTGTGGCAGTCTATAAAATGGAAGTTGGATGCAATGGGGTCCACAGCTCCTACCTTTCACAAGACTCTCAGTTTAACTTTTCTTAAATTTAATACACCCATCCTTTTTTCACAAGACTCAACTTCTACCTCCAACGGGCACAAAGAAAACATTATACCTAGAGACCACTTCACTTCTTGCCTATTACCTAAAACTTTTCACTAAGTGGAGAATTTGAGATCTTCAAGGACAAGACATGGCAATTGCTTTCAAAATAGTAACCCTTAGCAGCAGTGGGTTAAAACCATCTTATCTTTACAAAACAGAAGTTAATGTACTTGCATTTTGCTTTCAGGCTATCCTCATGGACCACAACTGCCCCATTAAAACAAAAATGTACACTCAGAATAATGTGCAGTCATATCCCATCGGTGACGATGAAGAATCTGAAAGTGACTGAGACCCTCTAAAGTTGCCAAGTGCTTAGCTGTTGCAGTGTTTCCAGTGAAATGGCTCGCACAGAGCTGTCTTAGTCACTTCATCCATTCCTGGCAAAAAGTAAAACAACCAAAGGTGATACTTTCTTTTCCATGGCTATGATCGACTGCCAACAGCCTTATAAAGAAAAAGCAGCTTTTCTAGGGGTTTGTATAAATAGTGTTGAAAACTTTATTTTATGTATTTGATTTTATTAAATATTATACAATATATTTTGACGAAATAGGTATATTGTAAATGTATAAATATTTGAATCCAAATCAAATATAATTTTTTAACTTACATTCATGAACACTTGGACAAAAAAAAACTTATATTTTTTTCTGAATACTGGTAATGAGTGTTTAAAGCACACATTATCTGAGACTCTCCAACAAGAAACTAGAAGTCTGAGAAACAGAATCATGTAAGACAGCGCCGTTATGTAGCAACACTGACTGTGTTGTTATTTAACTTGTAATTAGTATCAATGTATTTATGAGTTAAAAGCTAGTCATTTCAAGCGCAGAGAACAAGAAATGTCAGCCATCTTTCAGACTTATTCATAAACCTTTGCTGGCATTAGTTTTCTATTATAACCACCCACCTGGAAAGGGATGGTTGTAAATTCTGTTTTCTGTGTCATATCATTGGCAGCAATCATTAAAGCCAACAAGGAGTAAAAAGTAAATGTTCTGAAAGCAGAGAAAAGAACCCAATTGTTGCTTTCTTTGAAAGATATACACTTGATGGTCTTATTGGGTGAAAATAAAGTATGTACTTTATACATTGTCAAGGTTATGCATGGTATGATTTAGCAAACCTAGTTCATGTTTTGGAAAAGGAAACAAGGCTATCAAGCTGCTATGTCAAAAATCAGACTATTACATCCTTCACCTGCTTGCAGGTCATCCAAGTGTTTTTCTAGAGATTTGTTAATTTTGAGTTGCTGTTATTTTTTAGACTCCTGAAAGTTGTTCATATCGATGTAGAAAAGAATTTCAAACAAAGATGAAGAAATGAAACTGTTCATGTCTAATATGATTATGTTAAGAAAGATAGGGTGGTCAGGACACTTTCCCTTTCTGAAGCAGAAAAAAAATCTACAAATGTGTATGTGTTACTGTATCATCTTGTGTGCTGGGTAGAATAATTTTTCTAAGCATGACAACACTGATGTATCTTTTCAGTGTGCCAGCTAATATTAGTGAACATTATCTATAATTGCTTTGTATGAGATTACAACCTTCTGGAATACAAACGCAGTATAGAATATGTCTCAAATAGTACATGTTAATTCTGCAGTTGTGAAATCATAAAAAAAAAAAAATACCTGTCAGTTTTGTTAAGCTGAATTGTGTTTGTGTGACCTTGGACATTAAGAGAACTTTAGGACAACAACCCGTCAACTTTACTGGCTATTACATATTCTTTAGGAAAGTGGCCAATACTTCTTTTGCTTTATGAAGCTTTTGGTGGGACCTTGGTGATTTGAAGTCTGGTGTGTTTGAGAGAAACAGGCTTTCTAGTCATTAAACTACTGGACAGTCACACAGGCCTGCAATTCTGAAAGATGGCCTTAGAGGAACTCTCACATGACTAAAATCAGAAGGCGGGACAGACTTCACCAGGATAGCTTTAGAAGTAATGTGGTTAGAGAGGGCTTGTGGTTTTCCTTGCCCAAAATACCATATACAGTTACTAATGCTGATGTCATTTCAGTAAGAATGACCAGCAAAGGCACACCAGTTACTCAACTCCAAGGGAAAGGTAAAATAAAAACTTTAGGACTGTTTGGAGAGCAAAAGATAACTTGTTTCTAAGGGGAAAGTAAAGACATTTATATGACTAATATCTTGGGTACACAAGCCTGAAAATCGGGTGTTTTAAACATACTGTGCATGTACCAGAAAAAGAGTGTTTTAAAGGGTAGAGGTGGCTCTTGTCTGTACTTATAACTCAAGACTCAAAAGTCTTAGTGAGGTAGCAATGGGCACTCAACTTTCTTCTGACTGCTAAGTGTATCTGTCCTGATTGCACTTTAGCTACATTACTTAATAAACCTTCTTCAACACTGCGCTGTGCCTGCCTGTATTCTTTCATAAACCATTTCATCAATATTATTGTTGGAATAAAATACATAGACGCTGTTTTGGCTATAGATATTTAATTAAAAAGCATTCTCTGTGTTTGCAGGCATCAGGCAAAAGTTACTCCAGGCTAGGGTGAACCATCCTCTTTGGCTTTCCAGTGTTTGCTTTAAATGAGACATATGACTTGTTATATCTCATCAGTGTGGGAAAACAGTGAGTTGCCCTGGACTTTAACTCAAAAATTGTTCTAATTGCTATGAACAGATAATTATCTGATGAAGAGAGCTGTAATACCTAGCCATCTGACAGAACAATGACAAATTGCTCTGGAAGATCTAGAAATCAGGATTATTTTGAATGGCGTACACATGGTAGTTTCCAGGATTAGGGTGGCTTGCTGTTTTATTCAGAACTTAAGGAATATCAAGGGATCAAAAAGGATGAAGGTAATCCCCCCCTTTTTTTTGGGGGGGGGGTAATGAAAACCATCACCTCAATTTAGAACTTGATAATACATCTTTTAAAAATTGAAGTGATTTCAACTATACTTTAGAGAACTTAAAATTTTAAACTCTATTGTCTTACTATTAGAACCAAATATGTTCAAATGTCTTTAAATTTTTTTAGATAGACTTTACTCTCAAAGTTTTAGGCTGTTTGTTTTTCTTAGAACGAGAAAGTATCTACAAAATAAGTTCTAGTATTATTGAATGAAGTTTGCTACTAAGAAATATAGCACAGCTGGACGTGGTGGAGCATGCTTTTAATCCCAGCACTCCAGAGTCAGAGACAGGCAGATATCTGTTGAGTTCCAAGACAGTCAGACCTATGGAGAGAGACTATCTCAAAAAACCAACACAATAAATAAAAAATATAGCATACTGTATTGCAAAATAATACTAAAATGCTGTTCATTTTGTCTAACCCAGTCATTCACCTAAATACCAATGAAGAGAATACACTTTAAATAGTCTAATGTTTTCCTTCCTGAGACAGGTCTTACTAAGAATAATCTACTTATTACCATACAGCATTAGAAAAAATCCATATATCTATTTAAAAAGGTAAGGAAGCAACAGTAAAAATTTGAATGCTTTTGCAATTTTGTTTAGTAAAAGTGAATTGTTAGTTTGTCTGCATGGCCAAATTATACCAGGCAATAATGCCACAGAGATGAACCAATCACTTTGTTTTTAGATGTCATCAAATGAAGATATTCTTACTTTCCGTGGTAGTCTTTATTATTATTTTAGCTATTGATAACATAGCATGGCAGCAAGATTACATGAGTAATGTAATATAATACAATCTTTTAAACTGAAGCCTTATCCCTTACTATTGGGTATTTGGAGTTTCCCCTCCTTCCCTGCTCTAAAGTACAATTGTGATGCCTCTACTGTCTCTCCCAATAGAAAAATATTGCACTACATTAAAGGTATATTTTACAAACATAATTAGCAGCACTGTTGAGCTTTCCATGATTGTGGTTCTACAGAGATAAATACTTTAAAGCATGAGTAGATTCTTAGAACTAAAGCTTTGCATTATTTCTACAGCTCTTTCAAATGAATCAGTGCAGGAGCATGCTTGGGCATCACTAAAACTTCCATGGTTTGATCCATAAACACACCAGCCACTTATGGACACATCACCTTCAGGGTAGCAATGGCAAGTTATTGTTTACAAGATGAAACATGGCTATACATCAGGCAGATTGTTTCAAGCATAAGATGTGAAACAGCATTTTAGCTTCTGGAATTTGTTGTGGAAAGTCTTCTACTGTGGTGTTCTTTTAAATTGTTAGCATGCTTAAATAAACAGTAAAAAAGCAGGGGTGGGGTGGGGGTTACACAGATACAGTCTTTTCTATAAATCTGGCAAAGAAAGGTTTGTGTCCTAGTGTCCTAATATTTCACTTAATAACAGGAATGAGAGTTAGCTACTGAGTTTAAAACTGGAATAACTTTCTACACTCAACAATGCTTTTCTCATGTAAGTAATACCTTTTATTTTTACAGCTTTTTACTGTTCAAAGCACTTTTGCGATTATGCTCCTGTTTTTCTCACAACAGCCCCATGAGGTAGAGTAAGTACCTTCGGAGATGGAGAAGTTGTGTGACCTTTGTTACCTGCCTATGGCTGCAGAGCTCACTAAAGAGTTTGACCTTAAACTCCTGGTGCAATTTGGGCTACAGACTGGGCCAGTTTCTTTACTATTATACTATGAATTTTCCTGCAGCCAAAGAGCTATTCCATAGTTTTAAATTCAGTTGGTTTATGTGTTACCATAGTAGTTATTGTAAAAGGGAAAAACACTTTCCTATTCTATAGGTTAAAGATAGATCAATAGGGGTCAAGCTCATATAGTTCTCTCAGTTGTGTGTTACCAGCATCCATTAGATGAACCCAGTACCACAGCAGGCCTTCATTTTTAGAGAACTAGTCTCAAATCCTATGTATACTGTCTATTTTTATTTTTCTTTACAGTGAATGAAGATGGTCTGAACTACTAAAGTATTCAGAATGACTGACATTCCTTTAAGGCCATAAGATGCCAAATGATGTAGTAAACATATTCTGTATAATTGCCCTCCATATCATATTCCTACATTAGATTTTTTTCAAACAAAGCCAGTTATCAATGCAGCCATTTTCAGAACAAGTCCTGTGAAATTTTAAATAACCTATGGGAGAACCAAAGATGAAAAATCATGAGTGTTCATAACTTCCATTTAAAAGGAAAGCATCAATATTTGGAAGATATTTCAAAATCCTACTGGTTACTGTTCTTCAGTAATAAAATCTTGTTATCCTCTCTACAAAATTCTTGACCAACTAGATTCTGCATTTATCCTCTATTCAATGCAACCTCTTCTAGCTAATTACTATAATTTTTACCATACTTCAACTATGTAAGAGCGTTAAAAAAAATCACAGAAGCATAAGAAACAAGCAATATATATATAAAAAAATAAACTAAATCAGCATAACATTTTAAAGCTGTAGGGTCCGCTTTCATTTATATTTGGCAACAACAACAAAATTAAACAAAAATCCCCACAAACCCCATATAACAAAAACCTCAAGCAAGTACAGCTGACAAACCTCAAAACAGAAGAAAGAAGATTCAAACCTGTTCCTTCAATGATTACTGTTGTCAATTTAGGCATGCAACAAATTTGCTGTTATAACCGTGATGAAAATGAGAATGAAAATATTTTGGGAATCTGGACAGGATCTTACTTAACACTAATTCAAAAAACAGGAGGAAAATGAAAAGAAAAATGACAGTGAGACATCACCCACACATAAGCACAAAGTTAGCTTACATAATTAGAAAAAGGTTAAAAATAAATTAATAAAACCCAATTCCAAGTATAAACCCCCAAACCATTAACTATAAACACAACCTAAAACAACCAATTTGGTGAGCTTGTCATGTTTCTGCTGGGAAACCAACTTTTCATTCTTATACAAGTAACTGTAGAAGCTGGCCAAAGTGCACCATGAGAGAACTGAAACATGGCTGTACCCGTGGCACTCCAGATGCATTTTGTCCCCAACCACTTGAAAGTTTAAATAGTTTATCTGTTACACAGACTCAGATGGACCAAACAAGTCATCCGAGATGCTGCTGAATGGCTGAGAGTCTATCAGTTGGCTTATTTCACTATCAAGGTCTTCTTCTGTATCATCTGTGTACTTGTTTATTTTTTTTGAGTGCTGGTCTAAAGACAGGCTTTCTAAGGTTTCAATATCTTCAATGCCTGCTCTATAGTGGATCATCAGAAGTGTCAGAGCTTGTAGTCTTTCACCTGATTTAGCCAAAGCAGCAGAAAGCAGTGATTTTTTCCTTGTATCAGTTGTTTCTTTTTCTTCTCTAACAAGGGAATTATTGTGTTCCAACTCCTGATCAATTTCATTCTGCAGTTTATCCAGCATGAACTCTAGCTTTTGGATCCTTTCTTCTGTGGGCAAGCCTCTATACAGATCACGGCCGATTTCTTTAACTGCAATGAAAACACTGTCATCCAGCCCACCTTCCTTTCTCACTAACTTTATTCCTGCACTATGTCCTCGTTTGGAAGGACTGTTTGGACCACACACCTCTGTGTCACTGCCTTCATTGTCTGATGTGTTGGGTGTGTGCTTTGGTGATGGTTCCACAAGATCTGTTCCTGGTTCAGAAAGGCGAGTTTTAGAGACTTGACGCAAATTTAGTAAACGTGAGCTAGTATTAATAATGTGCCTTGTCAAACCTGTTGTTTTATGGACTGACTTGTTGGCTTCCATCTCAACACGAGGAGGAAGGCCCACAAGTGGTTCCTGTCCTTCCAGTCTGAGGTTTTTCAGGGTCCGGTCTAGTCTCCTCTCAGTTGCTCCACAAAGAGGTGTCTCAGCTAGACACTTTTCTTGACATTTTTTATGACAAACATAAGCACAGAACATACACTGGGAAGCAGCTTTTGTCCAGACTTTTTTCTTACAGTAATCACACCAAGTTGGGTTTTGGAACTGAGTATCTTGGAAACTATGTTTATTTTCTGACAAACTCATCTGTCCCACAAAATGTTCCTCTTTAGGGAGTGTAGAAACTTCCTCAACCAAATGGAGTTCTTTTTCTTTCTCTACATTAGGAACTATGTGGTGGTCTGGTTCTCCTTCCTTCAAATATTTGAAATGAATAGTAATGTCACCAAAACAAAATTTGTCATTGAAGCCCTTTTGCATACTCAGATTGCGTAGTGCAGTTCTAGTGACCATGGCCTTAGGATCAGGGGCTTCCAGTCTGAACTTTGAAAGGTATTCCATGTTTGATGTAGCTAGGCATCCTAAGGCCACCTCTTCAAGTTTTAAACTAACATGCCCCAAACAGATGAGGCCTCCTAACTTGAAAGGATCCCTGCACCACAGTGCAATGTTCAGGTACCTGTGGCAGGCTTCTATGTCAAACAAACAGGATGCTCTGGTTCTTGACCACTTTCCTACCTTATTACGATAAAGAACCTCTGATGATTCCCACATCTGATGGTCATCTGAAGTATCCTTAGGAGGACCAGAACTTTCTGAAGTAAGATCTTTCACTACTTCTTGCTTTGCTGAAGACTGCTTACCTGCTGCCACATCTTCTCCGTGATCCACGTTCTTCACTTGCTTTTCAGCAGGTTTCTCTGCAGGAGGAGGAGGGAGCAGCACCTTCTCTGGTTTTTCAACAGCGTCCGGGTCTGCCTGAGTTGGGGTGTCATTGGAAGGCAAAGGAATTTTCACTTGTGGCCGTGGTGGCACAGGGGGTTTGAAAGCGGGTCCTTGGGGTTTGGACACTGGTGCTGCTTCTGTGGCCTCTGAAGTTTTTAGAGCCGATGGTTTATTTCCTTCTTTAGATGGAAGTTTTTGTGGTGGTGGATGGATTCCTGACACTAATTTACGATTTAAAACTGGGGATATAGCGCCAAGGGGTTTAATAGAAAGTGTTGTTGGAGTGCGTTTGGGACTGTGACTTAATGGTTGTGCCTCCTCTTTGAGCTCTGTTTGTACTCTGACATCACTTGCCAAGTCTTCAAATTCAGAATCAAGGTCTCTATTTTCAGTATCCACTGGCAACCCAGCAGCTTCCTCTTCATAACCTGGCTGGCAGGAGCTTGACAAAAAGTTTTCTTCCAACTGGCCCAAACTGTCTTGCGGTAGTATCGCCCCTTGGTTACTCTGCCCAACAGGTCTTTGGTAGTACACCAGGACTCGGTCACCAGCCTGCTTGATGAGCTTTAGCACTTGCAGTGTTGATGTGATTTTCACACCTGGTTTAAGATTCAAAAGGGAAAGCATGTAAATTACTGCAATAAAACCTGCCTGTACTGTCATTACCTCAGGATTATCTAATAAATGGAAGAGCAATAAGAAAACCTCAAAAAAATTTTACTTAAATTTTGAATTGATCAGTGCATGGTGCACTAGAAATCCTCTGTTACCTAGATGATACAAAAACCCTGAGCAGCTGCTAATTCCTAATGGCTTCCCATTCTCTCTTGGCTTAAACAATAGTGTATCTCAGCTGAATGGTTGAAGTGAGCAGAAACCCACTGAAAGAGGTTTAATAAAGGATAAACCACACTTTGAATGATGGAAAGCAGTCATTTTACTGAAGGAAATTCTCAAATAACTCCAGGGTTTGCAAGCAAATGATTCAAATTTAGAAACCAAATCTGAAGTAAATGTAACAAAATACTATACTATAAATAACAGACCCTTTCACAGATCCTGCTGATTAGCCATATACATGATTATCAACCTTTTTAAGAATGAAAGATAAGAGGTAAGCTGCTTTATAGTTAAACAAGTTGATTACAATGCACATTGTCTTGTCCTGACTACAAATCAACTTGCTACCGCCCTCTTAACCTATTCCTGGAGACAGCAGACTCCCATGTCCCCTCATCTGTCAATCCCAACTCAGAGCTTTGGTCCTTTGGCCTTTGATGTTCTGATTTTTCCCCCTCCTGACCATTGGCCCCAACTACAGTCATAAGCAGCTTTTAACTGCAATGTCTCAACAGACCTGTTCTGCTGTAGTGCCATGCTGTCAGGTTTTCCAGTGGAATTCTAAGCTTCCTCACGGGGCTCTTCCTGACTAAGTTAGCTTAGCTCTACTACTTCTATCCAAGAATACTATGTCCCAGAAGCATGGTAGCTTGACATATGCACAAGTGAAGCATCATCTAATGAGCTCTAGTAAGCATACAAAAGCATCACCCCAATCCCACCTCTTTATTTGTGCTTTGGGAAACTTGTCCTCATCTCATCTCAGGTACTTTGTGGAGGTACTATGTGACACCCTCTATTGGCCTCTGCAGACACTGTATGCATTTGGTGAATGGATATACATGCAGATAAAACATGCATACACGTTAAATAAAAAATAAAGGTTTTTTTCTATTATGTTTGAAACATTAGCAATAAATACGTACTATATCTGACTTTTTAACCAATAAAATGTTCATACTTTTATGAATGTTGGATATCTTGAAAAGGTATCCAACCTTATCTTTTATCTTTCATTCTTAAAAAGGTTGATAATCATGTATATGGCTAATCAGCAGGATCTGTGAAAGGGTCTGTTATTTATAGTATAGTATTTTGTTACATTTACTTCAGATTTGGTTTCTAAATTTGAATCATTTGCTTGCAAACCCTGGAGTTATACCAGTCACTATACCAGGGTTTGCCCACCTCAGTCTAGAATCTGGATTTTTCTTTCAGGGTATTTCAAATATCTTTCAGGATATTTCAAACATGCTCAGAAATTTAGAAAGCAGCAAAAATAATTCTATTATTGAACCTAAACATAACATTTTGCCAATCTTATTTCCACTTTTACCAATTTCCTATTACTAAAACTATTGTAAATCCAAATGAATTACAATTAATTTATTTAAAAAATACCTATTAACATAGGGCAAAAGTTTATGACATATTAAAAGAAATAAAGAGTTACTAAAAATATACTGTAGGAATTTAATTTGTGTGCCCGAGTTTGGACAAGGGATATATATTTATTTATATAGGAAGGGGCACTAAAAAAGTTTCTGTGGTGCTGGGAGATGGCTTTAGCAGTTATGAGCGCTTTTCTTTCAGAGAATGATGTTTGATTCCTAACACCCATATTGTGGCTCATAATCCTCTATACCTCCTGTTCCAAGAAAGGTGACGCCCTCTATTGGCCTCTGCAGACACTGTATGCATTTGGTGAATGGATATACATGCAGATAAAACATGCATACACGTTAAATAAAAAATAAAGGTTTTTTTTCTATTATGTTTGAAACATTAGCAATAAATATGTACTATATATGACTTTTTAAACCAATAAAATGTTTGTACTTTTATGAATGTTGGATATCTTGAAAAGGTAATTTTTGCTTTTTTCTCTGTAAATATTTGTATGGCTTGGACTTATTTATTTTGGATAATAGGTATTTGCTACCTGTGTAATGAAAACATAACTTAAAAGGCACATTTAAAAGTTAAAGAAATAATTAAAAATAACCTGTAGGTAAGACCAAAACAGAATATGTATTAATGAAAAATCATTTATATTGAACCATGGTTTTAGCTGTGGGAAACAAACTTTTTATATTTATATAGAGAGCTATGTAATGGATGATGTCTACTTTATGTCTTCCTAGGTGCCCATGAACTAGGAGGACTGGAATGACCTGGGAAGCTTGTTTGATATGCAGATTCATGCCAGGTAGTGGTGGCACATGCCTTTAACCCTGGCATTTGGGAGGTAGATCTCTGAGTTCAAAGTCAGCCTGGTGTACAGAGTGAGTTCCAGGACAGCCAGGGCTGCACAGAGAAACCCTGTCTTGTGTGTGTGTGTGTGTGTGTGTGCGCGCGCGTGCGCACGCGCACGACACATAAAACACACACCAAACAAACAAAAAAGTCGAGAGAAATGCAGATTCTTAAACTCTACTTCAGGTTTTCTGAATCAGAATGACTTCGGAATACTACTGCCTGGTGACTGTGGTGTGAAAGGCATTGTGCATGTCACAATCAGAGGGATTCCCACATGAAAATGCTAACTTTACTGGCCTCCAGGTGCATAACTAAATCGTTTTCATTATCTTAATGTCAAGATGGATTTGAAGCAAGGCAGAGTTTCTCTAATATAACCAAGGATAACTACTTTTTTATTGGGACCTGCTCTACTTTATTGTCTTAGCCATGAAAGAACGCACTGTATTCTCACAGTTGAGTTCTACTGCTAGGTATATACACTTAAGCAAATAACTTGCCTTGGTTTTTATTTTTATTATTCACAACAATCCAGCTGACAGGAAGGTATGCAATATACAGGTTACATATTTACCCCAGATTTGGGGTGGATTCTGAATAATAGCATACTGACAAATCACTGGCCTTTTACATAATATGGAGCCTCAGAATAGTATTAGGTGTACCCTTCCCCTTAGGCAAGGAATATTAGTCTCTCTATTATATAGTCCTACAACAAGATGTGAGTGGTGCTAATATCAGCATATTTAGGGTCATAGTGGTGATGGATGCACAAGAAGGGATGACTTGTTCTTGATTTTACATTCAATAATAAGCATAGAGGAGAAGGTAAGAAGGGGAAGAAATTTAGAGAAGTTCTAGTTAAAGTAGTCTAAAGATGAAATATGTTAAAGATTTAGAGATTAGGACTAACCTGGCAAACATTTAACAAGCATGTTAAGGTATCTTTTACAATTCTGTTTATAATGATGTTCTTCTGTTATAAAACTAGCAGATGCTTGTTTCAGATATAGGGAGAAGGAAGAAAGAAAAACCCTCCAACCTATTTTGTTTTTCTGTACACATAAATTACACTTCACAGTTATAATTACCTCCAATAGCAATGAGCCGATCTCCTCGCTGAAGATCTGCAATTGCAGCAGGTGAGTTTGGGGCCACGGTTTCAATTATGACATGCCCAGCATACCCATCAGTTGACTGAACAAGACGAAGTGTAAGTCCAACACTTTGTAAATTCCCTTTTATTAATTCAACCTTTGATAAAGGGTTTAAAAAAAAGGAAAGAAAACATTGAGATAACAGCAATACATTTGAGAACATCCCAGTCAGCAATGACTTTTGAAGCATGATGACTATGATTACAGATAAGTGAGAGATGAAGCCATTACTGTAACAATATAAATTAACGTACTTCCAGATTATAATGACTTAAATGTAGTCATAAACGTAGGTTGCTTATGCTCCAGTGTATGTCTGCATACCGTTGTGCATGAAAGCAACAGCAACTGGACCAAGAAGATTATTCTTTAAAAGGAGGAACAGGTGATGACAATGAAGTGTAGTCGGATGACTTCCTGTGTCCCGGCCTGCTGGTGGTCAGGACTAATCTCTCCCACTTGCATCCCCCAAGTAAACACACAGAGGCTTATATTAATTATAAATGCATGGCCATGGCTCAAGCCTTTTGTTAGCTAGCTCTTATATCTTAAATTAGGCCATAACTATTAAACTATTAATCTATGAATCGTCACGTTCCATGGCTTTACCTGCGTTCCATTACATGCTGCTCCTTGGGCAGCTCGCTGGCATCTCTCGCCTTAAATTTCCTGCCTGCCTCTAAGTTGCCTTGCCATAGGCCAAACAGCTTTATTTATCAACCAATCAGAGCAACACATATTTGCAGCATACAGAAAGATAATCCCCCATTACTTCCCCTTTTTCTGTCTAAACAAAATGAAGGTTTTAACTTTACCCTATTAAAATTACATATAACAAAACAGTTATCAAGCAAGAATTACAGTTACAATATCTAGTCTATTTGTATTTTGTAAATTTAAAGAAAATATTCTATGTATCCTATATTGTGAGTCTAAAGTTTCATATCTACCTTATCTCTTATCATAACCAAGGAAAACCATAATTATAACTATCTAGTCTTCAACTACATCAAAGACCTCAGAAGGATATAATATTACCTAAGTAAACAGGAAGAGCATTGTAAGCAACTTCCAAAAATCTAAAATGACAGAGACAGCTGCCTGCCAGGACAGTTATCCAAAGCTCCTCTGTAACGTTGGGGCATCCATTTTCAGCCCATAGGCCTAGTCTCTCAGCCACTTCTCTCTGTGTCCTGTAGAATGTCTGGCAGTTTCTTCTGTGAAGCAGGAACCTAAAGGACCATTTTATCTTGCAACTGTTCTATTATATGTAATTTTACTATGTTGAAGTTAAAACCTTCCTTTTAAACAGAAAGAAAAGAAGAAATGATGGGTGATGGTGCTCTGTATGCTGTGAATGTGTTGCTCTGATTGGTTGATAAATAAAATGCTGACTGGCCAATAGCCAGGCAGGAAGTATAGGTGGGATAAGCAGACAAGGAGAATTCTGGGAAGAGGAAGGCTGAGTCAGGAGATGCCAGCCTGCCATCTAGGGAGCATCATGTAATGGCACACAGGTAAAGCCACTGAACATGTAGTGACATAGATTAACAGAAATGGGCCGAGTTTAAGTGTAAGAGCTAGTCAGTAGTGAGCCTGAGCTAATGGCTGAGCAGTTTTAATTAACATAAGCTTCTGTGTGTTTACTTGTGTCTGAGCAGCTGTGGACCGGGTGGGACACAGGAAAACATTCAGTTACAATGAAGTAAGGATAGAAACATGTTGTGGGACAGTCTGGGTGAGGAGCCATTGGCTGCTGGGGAGAGAGAGTTATTTTTCTTCCGGTGTGTGGCCATCCTGGCAGTTTACCCAGGCTCCAGTGGATAGCCAACACCCATGTACTTATGATAAGTACGACCTGGACTCAGTGAGTTATTAAAAGTTAAGAGGACATGAAGTTGGGAGAGAGAATGTGTTGGGGAGGGTCTGGGGAGAGAATGTGATCAAAATATTTGGTATACATGTATGAAATCCTCAAAGAATAAAAATATATTCAAAAAAAGAAGAAGACATGAAGGTGGGAGAGGGAAGGAAGTATGGGAGGCAGTGGTCCTGGGAGAAGTGGGAGAGAGGATTTGGGCTGAATATGATCAAAATATATACATCAAATATCAAAATATATACATTCATGAAATGGTCAAACAATAAATAACACAATGTATTCAATATGTCTTCTTAAAGTAACCACACCTATAGTAAAACATTTGGAAGTAAAGAAATAAAATCAAAAGAAAACCACTCCTAATCATACGATCTAGAACTACTGTTAGAATTTGCATTTGCTTATACTTTAAAATTGTGAATTGTGTCAAAACTGAGACATGGTGAATACAATTACATACTGTGAATATAATTCTGAATATTGCTTTTCTCAAATTCAGTGGGAGTAATTCATGTCATTAGATGGGCTTTGGAACTCTACTTTTTATGGTATAGAATTAGATTTCTACTTTCAAGCAACAACACATCAAAAATATTAAGGGGCTGGAGAGTTGGCTCAGCAGTTAAGAGCACTGGCTGCTCTTCCAGAGATCAGGGTTTGATTCCTAGCATCCACATGGTGGCTCACAACTGTCTGTAACTCCAGTTCCAGGAGACATGTTTCCTTCTGGCTTCTGCAGACAATGCACAGACACAGATCTAGGTGCAGGCAAAACACCCATATACATCAAATAAAAACTTTAAAGAAATTTAAAGCTGGGCATGATGGCACATACCTTTCTTTAATCTCAGCACATGGGAGGCAGAAGCAGGCAGATCTCTGTGAGTTTGAGGTCAGCCTGGTCTTCATAGTGAACTCCAACTTAGCCAAGGATGCTGTGGGATGTTCTGTATGTCAAATGTGTTGCTCTGATTGGTTATTAATAAAACACTGACTGGCCAGTAGCCAGGCAGGAAGTATAGGCGGGACAAGCAGAGAAGAGAATTCTGGGAAGTGAAAGGCTGAGTCAGAGAGACACTGCCAGCTGCTGCCATGACAAGCAAGATGTAAGGCACCGGTAAGCCACGAGCCATGTGGCAATTATAGACTAATAGATATGGGTTAATTTAAGATAGAAGAACTAGATAACAAGAAGCCTGCCATGGCCATACAATTTGTAAGCAATATCAGTCTCTGTGTGTTTACTTGGTTGGGTCTGAGCGGCTGCAGGACTTGGCGGGACCCAGAGAGAAGGGTGAGAGAGATTTGTCCTGACCATGGCTCAGGCAGGAAAACTCCAGCTACACAAGGCTACATAGAGAAACCCTGGAAAGAAAGAAAAAAAGAAAAAAGAAAGAAAAAAAAAGAAAGAAAGGAAAGAGGGAGGATGGGAGGGAGGGAGGGATAGTAAGAAAAACACTACATATGTACTGGTGGTGTACAGTGTACAAACTTTCTTCCTTATCACTATTCCTTAAGTAACACACTATGATGATTACTTTAAGTAACCCAGAGAAGAAGGTAAAGTATATAGAGGGATATGCATAGGTTAAATGCAGGAATAATGGCATTTTATATTTAGGAGGTGTGAGGAGTTAGGGGCAAGAACTAATCTGCTGCAGAGAGATGACTATTGCTAAATTTTTCTGTAAGGATGTAAAGGAAGGGAGTTTACAAATATATTTTACTAAGACTTATCTGGTGAATGAGATGCCATTTATCTCATTTAGAGCATTTCCTTAACTAAATCTGTCACCTGTCATTCAATTTATCAGAAATGTATATAACAGAATATCACCTGTGAATTGAAATAAGAGAAATATTCAATTTGTTCTCATTCAACTTGTTGATTTAAAAAAGGAAAAGAACAGAAAACACTACATCCCTCCAGATAACAATAATTCAACTGTTGCTCAATTAGAAATCAGGATAGTTGCATTATTCTTTAGTCAACATTTCTCAGTCTTGTTTTTTAAGGATATGTTTCTAAAATTCCTGCTAATATCCCAATATATCTACCTCTGTTTTTAGAGCTTTAATATATAATTCCTACTTAGTTAGAAATTCACTTTCCTAACTGGTGATTGGTAGTTGGTAAAAATAGACCTTATTAGAAACTGTTCTTTAGTTTTTGTGTTGATAGGTTTTATAAACTTTTAGAGATTTGTTTACTTTTTGAAACAGGGTCTCTTGTAACACAAGCTGGGTTCAATCCATGTAGAGGCAGCAGGCCATGAACTCCTGACTACAAGTGTGCACATACTTAACTATTGGTAGTTCTTCATGAAGAAATAAAAACATGCTTATCTAACCAGATGTTAATGTTACACTGACCCCAAACACAGATAAGGACAAATCAAGAAAACAAAACTATAAGTCAGTATCTGTAATATTCAAATATGGATGAAAAAAATAAATCTATTTCAGTAATATAACAAAGTATAATAATTGTAAATGGAGTTCACTGTCGTAATTAGAGGTTAGCGACCACTCAGGAATCAGTTACTTTACTACAGTAACAAAATAAAGGATAAAGCCATAAATATTTTAACAAATACAAAAGAAAGCCCATTTAGTCCAACATCCATTCATAAGAACCTTCAGCCAGTTAGAAATACAAGAGAACTTCCTAAACTTGATTGTGAGGAACTACAAAAAAAAAAATCTATAAACAACAAAATACTCAAAGAAGAGAGAATTAATGTCTCTACTACCATTTCAACACTATACTGGAGGGACTACACATAACAAAGGAAAAAGGGGAAGTACGTAGCTTGGAAATGGAGGAGAAAACCTGCCATGTGCCAGTAGCAAGATCTTATTTATGGATAAGTCCCAAATATGCCAATTTTGTCTTAAGATACCTTACTCACAGAGCACTATTTCAGATGAACCCTAGGTTTTTAATTTACTTATTTAATTTATACTAGATTAAACCAGATATAGCTAGAAAAAAGAACACTTATCATGCTGTGGGATGTTCTATATGGCAAATGTGTTGCTAATAAAACACTGATTGGGCAGTGGCTAGGCAGGAAGTATAGGCGGGACTAACAGAGAGAATTAAAAGAACAGGAAGGCGGAGGGAGTCTCTGCCAGCCACCGCCAGGACAAGCAGCATGTAAAGATGCTGGTAAGCCACGAGCCATGTGGCAAGGTATAGAATTATTGAAATGGATTAATTTAAGATATAAGGACAGTTAGCAAGAAGCCTGCCACAGCCATACAGTTTGTAAGCAATATAAATCTCTGTGTTTACTTGGTTGGGTCTGAGCGGCTGTGGGACTGGCAGGTGAAAGAGATTTAGCTTGACCGTGGGCCAGGCAGGAAAACTCTAACTACAGTATCAAAAGCAAAAAATTCACAAAAACACATTCTAAATTTTTATTTTATTGCTATGAAAATAATTAGAATAAACTTCCAAATTTCTAAGGATTTATTTTTATTTATGTGTGTATCTATAAGACATCTACATGTGGTTAACATTCATGTTTAGTTATATATTATACTATAATATAATAATAATAATTAATATGTACATATATATTTAAACAATCATACTGCTAACTTTGTAAAGATGATGATCTGAGTTCAATCCCCAGAACACACAAAGAGGAGGAGGAGGAGGAGGAGGAGGAGGAGGAGGAGAAGGCCTTACATTATGGTGTGGCATTTGGCTATGTCTTAAAAGCATGAGAAATTGGAATGGATGAGGCCATCATTTAGTGTGGTGATATTTTATCTGTGTACCCCAATAAAGTTTATCTGAGGAGCAGAGGAAAAAGCCAGCCACTATAGTAAACATAGAAATCAGGCAATGGTAGCACACGCCTTTAATCCTATCACTTGGGAGGCAGGGATCCATCTGTATCTCTGTGAGTTCAAGACCACAGAGCCAGGCATGGTGGTACATACCTTTCATTCCAACACTAGTTAACCATAAAGGTCTGGAGGTCTGTACAGACAGAGAAGAAGTGACAGAGCTTGGAGGAAGAGGAAGTGATATAGCTGGGCAGAGAGTGGAAATGAGATGGCAGAACAGAAAAACATATAGGCATGGGTATATAGGAAGTAGGTCTCTTTGGCTGAAGATTTCCAAGTGGTGAGAACGTGGCTGGCTTCTTTCTGCTTTTCTGATCTCTCGGTTTTAAACCCAATATCTGGCTCCAGGTTTTTTATTAATAAGACCATTTAGCAATTTGTCTACAATTTAGGGTTACAGTTTTGGCACTATTGGGAAATTAAAAATGTCTAGATGATATCAGTTGACTTGAGACTGTAATCCTGATTATAACAGAGTTGGCTTTACTAGAGAAAAGCACTTCAATGGACCTATCAAATCCTACAATTCTGTTTAATCTAACAAAAGATCCTATAGTACATTATCTTTCAATAAATATAAGGAATATACAAAGTCTACCTATTTACTATGTTTCTGAAATTTCAGTGTTTTTTTTTTAAAAGAAAAAGAAGGAATAAAATCAACATTATTAAATGCTCATTATATGCCTATTGCAGATACTAACATTTCTAATACTTCCTGCTTAGGGAATCATTTCTGCCATCCTCCAATCTTACATATGGTTGTGTAGTAGGCACAGCCATGCATATCACATAACATAGTTCTACTGCCTTGCCTTGATGGATGGTCTAGGGATACTAACTCATCCAAGATGGACCAGCACTCCCACCAATATTTGCTTAGAAGTAGATTAGACCAACACCAGAATGATCCTTGGAGATTCATTATTTTGGTGGTTTTTTTTTTTTTAAGATAGAATCTAAATGTTGCTTTTTATTAATTCCTCAGAATTATAACTCATTAAAAACTAAGTAACAGTACTAATACATCTAACTCAGTCACTTCTAACTGAGTCATGTTTCTTGTTTATCTTACACCTGTATACTGAGGGTATAGAAAATGAACATGGACAAGAATATGCTTCTCTTTATGATTTGTACTAATGGAGATAGTAGGTTTACCAATTATGATTGTGACTTCTAAAGGCAGTGGATGATAAAAACAAAACAAAACAAAATCTATCCATATAGATCTTTCAGCAGGCATGTTGTTTTCTACTTGGATAGACAGCAATTAGTTCCTAGCCTGGTTGCAATCTGTGCTCTGTAATCATGAGCAAATTGAACTGACAACTGGTATTCAGTCAAACAGTTACATTTCTAACACATTTGTTTGCCTAGTATATAAGTGTTTACCTTGCAAATAGTTAAATTTATGCAATATAAAAGTTGTTCTAGTTTCAGAAATCTTAAAAACATTCTTATTGCATTTATTCATTGTGTGTGTGTGGAGGTGGTACACATGTGGAGTCAGAGAAAAACTCCAGGAGAGTCAGTTCTCTGAACCATTGAGGTCCTGGGATCACACTTAATTTAATCACAGAGCCATCTTGTCAGCCCTAGTTTTAGAAATCATGACTTCTCAATTATAATTCAGAGCTTAGAAATAAATGTTTAATAATAATGATAACTGTCTAAGTCCTTGAAATCCAGAATTAAATTGCCCATAGTTTCATAGCATTACAGCTTAACCTATTCATAATTTTTTATGAAGTAAAATTGCAGAAGAAAACTTTTATGTCCTTGTCTCAATCTCTGCACCGCCCCCCCCCAACACATCTTCACATGCCATGGTGGTGCTTAAATAGGTAGATCTGTATAGGATAAGAATGAATTCTAAATTAAATTCTCTCACATGAGCTATAAACATTTTCCTTACTAGAATGATGCTTACCTTTTTAGCAGTTAATGTTCAAAATAGCTGAAAACTCACCAAAATTAGCTTAGTCCTCCAAGCTCCAATGGTTATGGTATATTGAAAACAAATTCTGAAGGACAACTAAAATGTTAGCTGGGGTAGTTCTGTACTCAGCTGGGACGGAATTCTGGCTCTAAGTATTGGTTTATCAAATCTGGAAGGCGATTTAGCCCTATGGGACTTTTTGTTGTTGTTCTCTTTCTTTCTTTTTTTTTCTATTTTTAAGACAGGGTCTCACTACGTAGCCCTGGCTGTCCTGGAACCCACTATGTAGACCAAGATGGCCTCAAACTCACAGAGATCTACCTACCTGCTTCTGCCTCCAGTGCTGGGGCTAAAATGCATGTGCCGTCACATTTGGCTTGTGGGATTTATTTATAAAGAGAATATATTAGTTCATATTTGTTGAAACAAAAAAAAATTCCTGATGCAGAACATTTGTGAAGAAAAGAGGTTTACTTAGCTGTTTTGGAGGTTCATTGGTATGGCATTAGTCAGCTCTTATGAGGGTTGCATAATACAATGGGAACATGTCTAAGAGCACAGTAGAACAGGAAGCCAGAGTGATTCTGCTGGGCTCCCTTGTAACATGTTCTTTAGAGAGCTTCAGGGGTCCTATGAGAACTATTTTAAGTTTATTGAGAATAACTGTGATCCAGGGACTTCCTCTAAGGGTTCACTTACTTAAAGGTTCTATCATCTTCTATATTGCCAAACTGGGGTTAAGTTTCTAACACATTAACCTTTAGGAGAAACAAACCATATCTAAGTCACAGTGAAGGGACCACTATTTAAGCATACTGGGTTGTTGTCGTGATTAAATGAAACTAGGCATAAATGTCAAACACAAACCAGAAACCTCCATAGTCTTTTCTCAGAAAGACTTTCTTTTGGATGAGAAACAAGTAAGACCTCTCCAAACAGAATGGCAGCTTGGCCATCAGGTAACTTAGCTTCTAAGGTAACTGAGTGGTAAATAAGGACTGTATCCTTCAAACAAACAAACAAAGAGACATAGAAATGCACTGAGAACAGAAACTTCATTATATAAATACAAATGACCTGAGAGATCTAAGGAATAAAAATGGCCTTCTGCTTAGGTTCAAAAGGCTGTTAAAATAATTCCATCTGAATAATCAATACACTTAAGGTTTCCTCTTTTTAAATTTGATTAAAGCCTTTATTAATGCTTTGACTTGAAACAAATTTAAATTTTATACAACCATTCTAGTGAAATAAAATGCTAAGAAAAGTAGGCGAAGGCTGAGGTTGTTATGGAAACAATAGCATGGAATACTCATGTCCTTTGAAATTCTTGTCAGAGAAATAGCTCTTAATCTGAGTCACCAAATCAACCTTCACCTTTACATATTAACAGAATACTTCTGCAAAGTGATTCAGATATTACAGTCTGTGGGGAGACTTAAGGAAAGATTTTTTAAATATGATTTTCTAAAAAATAACTTTTTATATTGAAATAATTTCAGGAATAACAGAAAGGTTACAAAATTTTTTGGCTATTTATCCTGAGCCATATTTCCTGACCAGTGTTTCACTACATTTGTTTTTCTCTTGCATATTTTTTTCCTGAATCATTTGACAATAAGGCACAGACATGATTCTCATTTTCGCTAACTACTTAAATATTCCCTAACAAGGACATTCTCTCAAATAGGCCACCCTCCTTGTTAGAGTAAACCTGCTTATGTTAGAGTCACCACTTGGCTTTCTTATCTTTAAAAACAGTTTTTTAATTTAAACCATTTTTAGATTTTATTTTATGAATACTTTACCGGAGTGTATGTGTGTGTACCATGTATATGCCAGTTGTCTTTAGAGATCAGAAAAGGGTTCTGATACATAAGTGGTATCTGGTACTGGAGTTATGGACAGTTCTAAGCCACTATATAGCCACCAGGTGCTGTGAACTGAACCCAGGTTCTCTCCAAGAACAGCAAGTGCTTTTAACCACTGAGTCATCTTTCCAGCCCTGGCTCTCTTATCTTAAAAACAAAGAAAAAGCACCACTTTCTCTCATGGCCCAAGGAAGTACTTCTCTTGCCTTCCTTACCTTGTTACAGGAAGAATTTGAAGGCACGGGGAAAAGACTTGGGCAGAAGTGACTGCTCTTCTCTAGAGGTGATGAAATAAATGTTCACCATTATAGAAGAATGGGGATTTGAACCCAGGCATACTGGATGCCATTTGTGGAGATGATAAAGTAGTGTGAAATGATATTCTCTGAAGAAGCTGTATCTATATTACATACCTATAGATTGCTTGCTTGACCCTGACTAATTAGAACATAATTATGGAAAGATGCAATGTTGCAGATTCATAACCAAAATCTGTGAATGTTACAAGCCACTTTTAGCCAACTGTCTTAATTCCTATATCTGGCCTAACACTCCTGATTATTATATCAATTTAAAACTTCTCAGGATGTGTCAGTAAGATTAGTAGAGCCTCTACCAATCCTAACGCCAAGTATACTATAACATCTGAAATCTAAAGAAGAAATTTCCCCCCAATTTGTTGTAATCCAGTTGCCTGATGTTTCCAACCAATGTAAATACATGTATGTACACTAACTTATGACTTTCCTTTTTTGTTCTGTGACTGTAAAAGTTTTGTATAACTGCTTCCATGATGGAATATATCATTCAGAGTAGCCTGAATCCATGTTTCCAGTTCATGGTCATTCCTATTTGGCCACAACAACCTATTTTCTTACTTCAGTTGAAGCCAAATTGTTACAGCAACAGTAAAACAGAATGTGGGTCACTCAGTCTGGGTTTGCAGAATGCCTCTGATGCTTGCTAATCGGGCACATGTGGGCAGTAAGGTGGATCCCACTTAACTGCATGAACCTTGGCAGTACCTTTAACACATTCCTGAACCATCTATGACCCAGCTCTGCATCCAGCATCTGTGTATAACTCAGGAAATGAGCTATCTGGTGAAAAAATATTTCATGAGAAGATGCTACTGTGCTTTGAAAAGCACATTAGTTCCCGAGTATGGATTGAGCTGGTCAGTTCTTCTTGGCTCACAGTGAAGTAAACCGTCTTAAAAAAATACACTCTAAAAGTAAGGCTTACGTTTTGTGACTACTAGTTTTCTCTCAACAGCTCTTTTTTGCATGCTTGTGTGCATGTTTGTGTATGTGCAGGGCAGAGGTCAACATCAGATGTCTTCTGCTGTTCATCCTCACCTTCCTTTCTGAGACAGGATCTCTCACTGAAAAAAATCCATTCTGGACTGCCTTTTCTTGGTCACTATCACTTTAAACCTAAGTTTTCCAGAATATCTGCTTTTTCCTTTTCTGTCTACCTCCTCATGACTGTTCTTTCTGGCTACCTCTCTCTAAAACTCTTTCTATTCCCAGAGATATCCAAAGCCATTCTGATTCCATTTTTTTATCTCCATAATCACCAACCTAGTTTAGATGTTCATTCTCCTCTATTATTTCAAGTCTTTCCCTTGCCTGATCACATCCAAGACTCTACTCAGATCCAACGCACATATTGTTGATGACCTACTTCATGCCAGAAGATGTGCCAAATATTTACAGATGAAGAAGTAACTACCTCTCATGAGATTGTGAGAAGCATTATCAGTCTTAATTACAGAATAATAAAGTACTTATAGATGAGATGGATTTAGACTTTGACATGGCCATGCTGTCAAAAAGAGGCCTGGCTAGGACTCAAATTCCACTCTTAGTCTCCCTTAAAGAGAGATTTGGTTTAAAACACTTTTATTCTAAAAGCCTCATAGTCTCTACTGTCTTGGAAGTAATAGCTACACTTCTCAGATGCTATTTAAAGCTTTTATTCTTGACGTTTCTTTCATCTGTCACTTCTTTAACATATTTACTAGTTTTCCCCAAAGAATGCTACTTTCCTTCCCTAGAAGCTCTCAGGACTTCTGCACTGAAACTGACATACTCTGAGCTGACAACAGCAATATACGACACACACAGGAATGCTGATCTATTTCTCTTGACAGGGATCATAAAATGAATTATACTTCATATTGTTTCTTACTCCTCATTCTTAGTGTCTTAGACTAATTTGATTTGAATTAAATAATATTTTAACATAATTTCTTACTCCTTCCCAGAATTTCACCATCATACCAGTGTGTAGAAAGCTGAGATAGGAACTTCATCCTTTATTTTTAACTAAGATGAACTTTTAAGAATGGAAATGTTATGGAGGATTTACTATTAGAGCTGAAAGGCACTTGACTTTAAGAAGCCAATTATAAAATGTTACATATGGTTAAAATTTCATTGAGTCCCTACTGTATTCTCAAATGTTATCAAGCTGAACTAAACCAAAGTTTTCATAAAAGACTGACATTTTCAAAAAAGCTTTATTTGCTTTAATCTTTCTCTTCCTTTTGATAAGATTAAGACTGCAAATGGCAAATGGTTAAATAGGCACACCAAAATTCGACCTGCCAGGCATGCAGCCTTAAGTAAACACACCAAAATGCCAAGTCCTAGGCATCTGGCCTAATGTATTCAGAAGTCTGTCTGTCTCAGCTCAAATGTTCTCACTTAAAATTACAGTTTTTCTGAGTCCTTTTAAACCCTTTGTAGGCACTGTCAATAGTATGTAGACAGATCTGGAAATGTAGATTTTTATTCATTATTACCCAACAAGGCTTCTGAAAGTCTCCAAAATTAAAAAGGAAGTGAAGACAGTTCAATTTTAAATCATACTAAGTCATTTATTTCAGCAATACACTCATGAGGCATTCTTTTAATGTTTTTAGTACTGCCAGAAAGAAAACACATCACTAGATACTACATTTGTAAACTAATAGTCTCACACTTTAAAAATAGCTCTTCACAAAAGCAATATTGAGCAGTAAATCTCATTTGGTAGAGTTCCTCATCATAAAGATTTTTATTTGCTTAACAAGAGATGGGAAATATTCAGGGAAGGAGAAAGAAGATCAAAGTATGACTAAAAGTCATGCTGAAACCCTAAAGATCTGGAAGGAAACTGGTAAGGGTACTTGGAGGTTGATGTCCAGACTATGTTTAATCTTCCCACAATATTTACTGAATATGCAGAACAAAACCAATCAAGGGACTTACGGTAATAGAAGATACTGCTGGAGATAACCCGATCAAATTATCGTACAAATAGAACTGTAATACTCCAGCTTTGACAAGTATTTACAAACAGGTTTGTGCTAGTTAAGAAAAGTTTTCCAGAAGAAGTGATGGCAGTGGGATACAGATAACACTGGTACAGAAAGGGAAGATTCTTACATATCTGAAAGCAAGTGCAGTCTACAAATGGGAATAAAATTGGTGACAGGACTGAATTCCAAACAAGGTAACAGGATAAAACTCAGATACCAGCCAAAGAGGTCATTATCAACCTTAGACTGAAGGATAGAGGTAAGAAGTGGTATTGGGGCTGAGCATCAAGTATAAACTGGAACGGTGGCTTGTCCTACGAGAAGCAGGGGCCAAAGAAGACAAACCAGCTGCCAAATAGGTTTAAGGTTAGAGGAAGAATACCTTGGTTTCTCCAGTCCACTCTCACTTCCCATGAGTGTTTCACATCCATCAACTATAGCTGAAAGCTACTGACATTGAAAACTTAAAATAACAGTTGTCTGAGGTCAGCCCTTTCCAGGAATGAAACAGGACAAAAGTCCAGGAATATATCTGAACAAGAGCAAGCAGGCTAAAGCCTAGCTGGCACAAGCAGAATTCTGAAGAATATAAATATATAAGGAGAAACAAGCATATGTCACACTTTAGGAAGGGTGCACAATTATCAGAGATGTACAGTACAGAACAAGGCTGGTAAGAAGGGTTGAAAGCGAGCATGACTAAAGCTGAGAGTGGAGGGAAGAAGAAAGGGCAAGAAAAAAGACAAGGACCAGGCTAGGCAGGTCCCCCTTCTTGGCCATATCAAGGAGTCTGTCCCCATCTTTAGAGTAATAAGGAATCACACAGGGATTTAATCAGGCAATGGGACACAGTAATTTCTGTCAATCAGATCTTAAAGATCATTAATCAGCCTCCTCTTTCTTCTAGAACATTCAAAACAGACAGCATAAGAAGCATATTAATATCTGTGTATCAGCATGTGTGTAGCTTGCAGCAACACCAAAGACTTCTTCAGCTGTCTATTAGCATTAATCATCAGTGGCATGAGATTTCTCTTCATAGCTCCACAGATTGAGTTCCTTACTCGGTAATACCTAGATTTATCACTCACCTCACTATCTTTTCAGTTGGTAACACTAATTTTCCCCCATCTGTTTATCTTTACCCAGTCATTTTATGGGGTTAGTTGTGGTAAGAATAGTAACAGGAGAAAACACCATAAGATTATCATACAAAAGAAGCCAGTTGGCAGAGTATAGGAAACATTTCCCCATGAGGCTATATGCAAGAAAGAATACCATGAAAACAACCTAAGACTTACAAATGCTGGAGAAGACAGCTGCTAGTGAAAAACCTACAGTGGGCCCTAAGACTGCTAGCACAGTGCTTTGGGGTATATGCCTTTTTCCAGCTCGTTAGCGCACACTCACTTCTGGAATGCCTCCCCACCCCTTCTATTTTTACTAACATAAAAAAAGTCATCAAACAGTCAAACAGGTTTGTTTTCTTGTGGACTAGCTACCTAAAAACCATTCACAATTCTATTCTTCAGTTGGTAAAAGTGCTTACCATGAAAGCATGAGGTTCTGAATCTGACCTTCGGTACCCACATTAAAAGAACAAAAGGCAAACGAACACACAAACAAACAAGAAGACTGTTGGCACACACTTGTAATCCCAGTGCTGGGGAGGCAGAGACAGGTAGATAGATCCCTGGAGCTCACTGCTCATTGGCCAACCAGTTTAGCTACTCAGTAAGTTCCAGGCCAGTGAAAGATCTCACCTGAAAAAACAAAGGTGGATAGCCCCAGAAGAGGAGGCTGGCCTATAGTCTCTACACAAATATATACCAACACATACGCACATGTGCGTGCACGTATGCGCGTGCATACACACAGACACACACACAAACACATGCATACACACACGTGTGCACAGGTTTCCCATACTATATGACTCAGTTCTGCCAATGAGCTGTTAGGTGGAAATCCCTGGAAATAGTCTAGAAAAGAACTGAAGGAGGAGATGCAGGTAAAGCACTTGCTTCAAAAGCAGGAGGGCTTGAGTTTGCCCCAGACCCACATAAAGGCAGGTGCAGCAGCAAAATTCTGTAATCCCAAGAGATGAGGGAGAGGGACAGAATCCCAGAAGCTCACATGCAGTTAATCTAGCACATGCAGCAGTGGTGAGAGGGGGCAGGGGTAGTACGTGTCCCCAAGTTGTCCTGTGCCCTGTGGCACATATATGCCTGGACTAGCTCTTATGCTCACTTGAGCGTGCACTCTCTCTCCTCTCCTGACACACCCCAAAACAAAACAAAGAAACCCAACCACAACACCACTTTGGCTGATGCCTATCAATGGTCTGCCTTGGACTCCATCACTTTTCTTACAAAATGGATACTTACGAGTGCATTAGACATTGTACAATCATGAAAACAAAACTTCAAACTAATGATGAAGAGACAGCCAGGATCCTTGGTTACAGAACTATAAAGCTTTAAAAAACTCAAAAGCACATTAAACTGTGGAAGAAGAGACACACAAGTGGAGTAGACTTGTAATCCCAGCTTTTCAGAAAGCTAAGGCAGAAGGACACCGAGTTTAAGTTCAGCCTTAGAGACAGCATATCACAAAATAAAAAGTTAAAGGGTAGAAGATAAGCTCAATGGTGGAATACTTGTCTAGCATGTGTGACACCTCAGGTTGAATTCCAAGTGCAAGGGGAACTTCCTTTCATTCTTCATATTCACTGCAATTAATGACCAAATTCACTGAATAAATTTCAACATTAAAAAATGGACTTAAACTGGAAAATTGTATTATACATAGGTTGCTTCCTAAGTCATCAAATGATTTGGCATATCTGTTTTTAAGGATGTGAGATTTAATACTTAAATTTACTTAAATACTTAAATCCCAAAGTATCAAATTCTACTCTATTTTATATTGCCTTGAAAATAGCAATTTGCATTCTTAAAATTATTAAATACACATAACTTCAGTTTATTGGTTGCAGATACTATTGTTGACATTTTCAACACCTGGTATAATTCGTAACCTAAAATTATTTCTTGAAAACTACCTGTGACATATGCTAAGATCTAAAATGATGATTCAAAATTAAAACTCTTACTAACCTTTGCTACAAAATATTAAAGCTGTCTAATCCCATATCTTTGAAAATAAAATATAGGAAATTGAAAATGCCAGTAGCATGGCAAATTATGAGCAACTCAAAGTCAAAATTTAACCAGACACAATAATAATGCTTTCTTATATAGTTATGTATTTCAGCATAAACTTTAAAACTGGTTATTTCATTTCTTGGAGAAGCTACTTCAAAATGACTGAAAATGAAAACTTAAAGTTGGGACAAGAATAATGACCAGAAAGGGAGGGAGAAAGGAAGGGACACAGATAGACAGATGCGTGTACGCACACACAGGCACGCACGGGGGGTGGAGGGTGGAGGTGGGGGTATGGGGGGTGGGGGGTATGGAGATATCGAGATCTATATCTGCCTACCTACCTTGGGCTGGAAAGATGGATAATCACAAGGACTTGAATTTAGATTCCCAGCAACCACATAAATGCTGTGCATAGCCAGCTGGGAGTGGTGGTGCACCCCTTTAATCCCAGCATTCATGGGGCAGAAGCAGGCAGATCTCTATGAGTTCAAGCCAGCTTGATCTATATAGTGAGTTCCAAGCCAGCCAGGATGACATAGTGAGACTGTCTAAAAAACTAAAAGTAACTTAAATAAATGGTGGGCATGGCAGTACTAATTTTTAACCCCAGTGGATGGGAGGTGGGGAAGGAGGATGGGACAGAGTGAGTCAGATCCCTTAGTTCCCTGGCCTGTTAGTATAGCCAAAACATGAACTCCAGGTTCAGTGAGATTCCGTTTCAAAACAGGGTAAGGTAGAGGGTGACAGAGAAAAGACAACTTATACTGAGCTCTATAGTGGTATTTTATTTGTGCTGAAATGTGATTTTATTTGTATGTTAATAAATAAAGTTGCCTAGGGGTCAGAGCTATTAGCAAGCCATAGCGAGAGCCAGGCATGGTGGCACACGCCTTTAATCCCAGCACTCGGCAGGTAGAACTAGGTAGATCTCTGTGTGTTCAAGGATACAGCCAGCATTGGAGACACACGCCTTTAATCTCAATACCAACCATAGAAGACCTGGAGGTCTGTACAGACAGGCAGTGACGAGGCAGTCGCGTAGTTGGGTTTACAACCAATGAGAAGGCAGAACAGAACTCTATTTAAAGACGAACGCACAAGAAGTAGCTTCTTTTCGGAGAGGTCTCTTGGCGGAAGAAGCTGGCTGGCAGCAGGTGGTAAGGCTCCTAGCTCTGACCTCTTGGGCTTTTATTTTTACCTTGGCTCTGTGTTTCTTATTTAATAAGACGGTTGGTTACATCTACATTTGGCGCCCAACGTGACAAGAATCCATTAAAAACCGCTTGACTTGGCTTGCCGGGGACCCGCCCGGGCAGCCGGCTCCCTAGTCCAGGCGGCCGGCTCCCTAGCCGGGGCCCAGGCCGGACTGACTGTAGGCCCAAGCGGCAGCTTAAAACCGGTGCTACAAACAACTCAGGCCTGCCCTGCCGAACAGGGTACCTGCCTGTAAAGCCAACGCACGTGGTCGGAGTTTAAGGAAGCTGCAGCCCAGGCTTGGTAGCCCAGGCTTGGCTAAGCTCAAGTCGCAACATGTGGCTGGATTTAAGCTTTTAGTAGCTCGCTTTCTTGTGCTCTCTCTCTCTCCTCTCTCTCTCTCTTTCTCGATTCACCTTGGACACTAGGTAGCTGTTTTGAAATTCCCTCGGATTTCTACTGTTCTGCGCAGATTTGGTAAGTCAATTAACATATCAGATATTTTAAAGGAAACTATTTAAAAAAGAAATTTTTTTCACATTTAAAAAAATGGGTTTTCTGTGTGCATTGGAAGAAAATTGGGCTTTGTTTGCAATTTTAGGCAGTGTGACAATGGAACAACTGTATGGGATGATTAATATTGATCGGATTATGCAGTTTATTACTATGTTTATACTCATTTTACTATTTAAAAATTTAAGTACCAGGATGACAGTTTTAGAAAAACTTGTTAAACCTGAAAAAACCCAGACAGAAGAAATTAAGAGTGAAGTTGTGGATCATAAGGTTACAGAGAGAAAGCCTGTTTTCACACAGTCACCCTTAATTTATCCGGTAACTGTACAGCAGTCGCCTGATCAAATGACTACCCAAAATAATTGGGCTCCAATTGACATGTTGGATTTACGAAGGTTTAAGGAGGCAATAGTATCTTATGGCATGATTCCCCATATGTAAAGCAAATGTTAAACTCTTGGTCGACATATAATAGGATTACACCACAGGACTGGCAGGAGCTGGCACAGGCTGTTCTAGAGCCAAGCCAGAAGCTTCAGTGGCACATTTATTTTAAGGATGAAGCTAAAAACATAGAAAAACAATGGAGGGATAAAGGAATACAAGTCTGCCAGGATCAACTTATTGGAGAAGGCCAATATGCTTCAGTACACACACAATGTCTATATGATGTCCAAACCTTAATTCTATGTCGAACGGCAGCCTTGAATGCATGGGACAGAGTTGAGGAACCAGGAAAAAAAGCTGAGTCATTTACAAAGGTTATACAAGGCCCAAAAGAATCTTTCACGAATTTTTTTTACAAAGACTGGCTTCAGCAGTAAAGAGAATGGTCCCCGATTCAGAAGCTAGTCAGATAATAATTGAATCTTTGGCCTTTGAGAATGCGAATGCAGCATGCAAAAGAATAATCAGGCCATTAAAGGCAAGATCTGCACCCTTGGAGGATTGGATTAGAGACACAGTTAATGTGGAGGCTCATGACCATGATGATATGTTGATAGGAGAAGCAATTTCAAAGGGTTTGAGGAATGTTAGATGTTTTGGATGTGGTAAGCAAGGACATTTGAAAAGGGACTGTAAACAGATCATTCCTAGGAACAATGTTTCTTCAAGGAACAATGGTAACAGAATGCCCCTTCCTTCTGGAGTATGCAGAAGGTGTGGTAAGGGAAAACACTGGACCAATGAATGTAGATCAACAAGGGACAGACAAGGTAATCCTTTGCCTCAGTCTTCGAGAAACTCCCAGAGGGGCCTCTTGGAGGCCCCAACAGCAAATCCAGTTCAAACCTTTCCTGCAGTCGTAGAAACCCCTGCTCAGAGCGATTAAATAACCAAATGACTATCGAAATAAATAGTGCTGGTCAGGATGATGAAACAGAGAGAATAGAAAATTCAGGAAAAAGCATAAAGAAAATTTTTTGGCAAACTTCTATTAATGAACAAAGACCAAAATTAACGATAAAAATTAATGGTGTTTTGTTGTCTGGTCTGGTAGACACAGGTGGGTATGTTACCATAATTGCACCAGAATTTTGGCATCCAACTTGGCCTCTTCAGGAGGTAAATGTTCAACTGTTAGAAATTGGGACATTATCTCAAGTAAAACAGAGTGCAAGATGGCTCGAATGTATAGGTCCAGAAGGACAGAGAGGTAAATTAAAGCCATATGTGGCTAACATAGCTATGAACCAGTGGGGTCGAGACCCGTTGCAACAAAGGAATACTCAGATTAACATCCCTCCAGTCTCGGAAACAAATAATAAACTAGCACATGTTTCTGAGAGAAATATTAGAAGGCATTATTCAGAGTGGTCACCAGCCATCCATATTATACAAGAACAGGGCACAAAAACTGATAATCTTCCAAAGACACCAACAGCTTTACCTTTAAAATGGTTAACAGACAAGCCTGTATGGGTTCAGCAATGGCCTTTAACAACAGAGAAACTCCAGGCTTTAGAAGAGCTGGTAGAAGTGCAGTTAAATGCTCAGCATATTGAAGAATCAACCAGCCCTTGGAATTCTCCTGTATTTGTTATTAAAAAGAAATCTGGTAAATGGAGAATGGTAACAGACCTTAGAGCAATTAACAAAGTAATTCAGCCAATGGGCTCTCTACAATCTGGAATTCCTTTGCCTACTCTGTTACCAAAAGGATGGCCTCTCATAGTTATTGATTTAAAAGACTGTTTCTTTTCAATACCCTTACAAGAAAAAGACAGAGAAAGATTTGCTTTCACAGTGCCTACTTATAATAATTCTCAACCGGTTAAAAGATTTCAATGGAGGGTCCTACCACAGGGAATGTTGAATAGCCCAACTCTGTGCCAATATTTTGTACAGCAGGGATTGGAAGTGGTACGTAAAAAATTTCCTAAATCTATAATTTATCATTATATGGATGATATTTTACTAGCTGACTCAAATGCAGATACTTTAGAAAGAATGTCTGAAGAAGTAAAGAAAATTTTGCCTTGCTGGGGATTACAAATTGCTCCTGAAAAGATACAAAGAGGAGATTCTATTAATTATTTAGGATATAAAATAGAGCTACAAAAAATTAGACCCCAAAAGGTGCAAATTAGGAGAGATAGACTACAGACTCTTAATGACTTTCAAAGATTATTTGGAGACATTTCTCATCTACGAACTATTGTTGGGGTAAAAAATGATGAACTGAATAATTTGTTCAAAACCTTAGAAGGTGACAAGGACTTAAATAGTCCAAGAGAATTATCACCTGAAGATGAGAAAGAATTGGCTTTGGTAGAAAAGAAAGTACATGAAGGACACGTGGATCGTATTGATCCAAAGCTGGATTGCATTTTGGTTATTTTACCTTCTAGGCATTCTCCTACAGGAATATTAATGCAGAGGGAAGATATTATATTGGAATGGATATTTTTACCAAATAAACCAAATAAAAAATTAAAAACTTATGTGGAAAAGATCTCTGACTTGATTTGGAAAGG